>JAOEGS010020961.1:92785-112845 GCA_025447755.1 Corythornis vintsioides | reverse complement strand
CTTTCTAATCTTTTGGTAGGCGGATGTGAAAACTCTTAGAGAGTCTTTTCCTATTTTTTTTTTACCCTATGTGCTCCGCTGGGTTTAATTTTTTAAAATCAACTCCCCCCCCCCCCCCCATATTTCAAATGTTTTTCTGATTTTAATCACCAAGATGATAGAGATCTGCATAAAGATGTGTGCACAGATAACTTCTACAGACTGTAGAATCTCTTCCTTTCAAGGAAAGATCAGATATTGATGTTTACACTAATGACTGTGTGTGGCTTTTTAAGAGCTACAGTTGTGAAGAAATACAGGATTTTCTGGGTGAAGATTCCTGGTCCTGTTGTTTCTCAGCCTAATGCACTCTCCCCAACAACACCTTCACATGCAATATCAGAGGTTATATCAACTTCACATCCAATTTCCTCCTTATCAAAGCCAGTAAGTAATTATAAACCTTATTAATGCTATCTTTAATGCTTGTGGTCTGTGGTAATTAATGAAATCACATTGATGCAGCCTATTGACAGAGGAGGAGAGTTGATGGATAACTGAGACAAGAAACATAGACAGTATCCTCCTTAATTGAGTTGCCTGAACTTGTGTGGGTTAAATATGCTACATAAATATGTCAGGAAATTTATCTGAAGCTTGTACTTGAAAGTTTTTCTACTATTATGTCTTTGAAAATTCAACTTGAGCAAAAGTACAGCTTCAAACTCACATTTTAGTTGTCAGTCTTGGGGTAACTGAGGGATGGGTTAAGAGATTGGTATGTAAATATAGATGGTATTTTTACATTGTTCCTTATATGCTTCTACTAGAATTGGGTAGAAGGAGATGAGTGCAAGCTCTCATTGCTTATAACTTACTTGCTTAATTGTCTAGATTAATGCATCGGGCTGTGGAAGTACAAAGTTCTGCATTAGGAATCCTTCAAATTGTGATCCTGAAAGTGCTTCCTGTACTTTTCTATCCTTCCAACGTGAGAAGAGCTCAGTATTTATTGAAATGAGTGGTCCAAGTGAAGGATATTTAGCATTTGCATTGTCACATGACCAGTGGATGGTAAGTGTTCTACTGTAGTTGCTGTTGTGATGGTTGCTAAGTTGCAACAACTAGCAAAACATGCCCATGGAAAACTGAAATGATGCTAGAGGTTGGATGGGGCTTCAAACAACCTGGTTCTAGTGTCCCTGCTTAGGGTAGGGGGCTTGGAACTAAATGACCTGTAAGGTCCCTTCCAAGCCAAACCATTCTGTGAATCCAGCCAGTCTGCATAGTAGCTGACTGGAAGTCCTGGGTAGACTAAAACCATTCACTTGTCAGAAGCTGAGTCACTGTTTTCTGAAAATCATTTGCATTTCATTGTTTGTACAGAAATGACTCAATTCAATCTTTAAGTGTTTAGAGAATTCTTTTAATTAGTGTTTAAGTGAAGGAACCATGCTGTTGACAAATGCAGAATCCATAATCTAACTGTTGCACAAGGGAGATGCTGGTTATAATAACTCCCCTAGTTCAAGAACACTTGGTTCTTAATAGTCTGTCTTTCTAGCTATGAGGAAAAGCAACTTCTAACTAAAAAGGGTTTTTAAATAGCATCTACATCCATATCTTTCTAATCTGCTTAATTTAGTAAATTCTAAATAATTAAACTTCTGATAATACAGTTGTTACCCTTGGAGCTGGGAAATGTAAATCACAATGTGCCTTACTATGTGTTATCTGTCTGATTTAATGTCTTCCTTTGTAACACTAAAGTGTTTGAAAGCTGGGAAACAACAGCTTGACAGCTAGAGAAATTTGTCTTGTCTTGTTGCACATATTAAATCAAAGAGCTTTTGGAGACTGCCAGTAGTGTTTTTTGTCAGGCTATGAATACCTTTTTCTTTTAAACTCTCCAGGGTGGTGATGATGCATATCTGTGTATTAATGAGGACCACCGAGTTCACATAAGCACTGCCTATCTGAAGGGGAGAAGTCCTCCTGTCTTGGATTCAGAGGTACATTTGAAAACAACTCAAGATGCTCCCACAAATGTAGGTTAGAAGTGCTGAATGGTTATGCTGCAGCTGTTGCCCCCCCACCCTGTTTGGTTTTTTATTTGCATAGCATATGTAAATAGTAAGGTGGGCCCATAAGTCTTTAAATGGAGACTGGCTGGGCTCTTACTTGCTAATAAATGTTAACTAATTGTTAAGAATTAGTTGTGTAGTGGGAGCTTCCTGTATTGAGGAACTGTGCCCATTGTTATGCTGTCCCTTTGCTAAGGCTGCACTTCCCATCAATCACTTAATCTCCCCTTCCCTTCCAACCTTTATGAGATGGAGAAGTTGCTGGTAATAAGTCCAGCCCTTATGTTGCTGTGTGACTTACTGACTTACCTTCTAAGTTGGTATGCAAGACATTTTTATTATCATCCATTCTTGATTGTTGTCATTCTTTCTTGTGCACTGCTGACATTCTTGTCTTTGGCAGAATAGTTAGAACTAATCCTGCAAGTCTGAGAAGGCTGAGTAATAAATGTTTCCCTTTTGACAGAATATCCTTGAAGATATGTCATGGAGGCTTGTGGATGGTGTTCTCCAATGTTCTTTCAGGAGGAGTATTCATCTTCCTGATTATAAAGAGAGATTTAATCTGGATGCCAATTACTACATTTTTCTGGCAGATGGGGAAGCTGGTGAAGGTAAATATGACTTGCATATTGTTTTCTTTGAACAGCTCTGAGGTAGTAACCCTTATGTAAGATATGACTTAGTTCAGATACTAAATCTCAATATGCCACTTTATTCCAGTCATCTTTGCTGCCTCTGGATCATAGCTTTGCTTTTGGAGTTATAGTAAACTTACTTAAACCTACTTACTGCTAGGAACTAGTAGCTTCATGAGAGTAGCTACATCTTATAATGGAGACTATCATCAAAGGGCATTATTCTTCACAGTCTTATGCATATAGTGAGGAAGTATTTTTTTATGGAGAGGTGAGTTGGTCCTTGTACACTGGGTATACAAGACAGCTTAGCTGACATCTTGGGTTTTTTGTCATGTAGTCAAATTTAGTTTGTGTGATGATACTCAGTGGTCACTACAGGGCTTGCATTCATAAATAAGGAGTGGGGGCACAAGTGCAATGACTCTCACCAGCCATGTATGAAACCACTTTGTCACTGCTTAGGTGGACTAATATACAAACATGGTCGTCAGCCTCTGATCACCAGTGGAGTGCACAATGTCATGGGCCTTCCTCGGGATGTTGGAGGCTCCAGGTCCCCTCTGCTTATCAAAGTTCATGGTAAGATGCAACTTGTAGTTTTATCTTCCAGTTCTAGACTTGCTGAGACTGGAGAGTTAAGTTTTCCTCATTATTGCAGAGTAGGTATTTTCTCTTGTATTTCTGGCACCCCTATTTATATATTATTCACTAGTAAGATCTGAGACTGTGCAGAGTGAAGTTAGTTATTTTTAATTTCAAGAACAGTGTTACAAGATTATTTTTGCCAGGAAAATGAACCTGCATTTGACTGTTCTCGTAAGTTCTAATTATCAATTTGTTTGCCTCTCTGCCTCTGGTTTAATTTGTTCTAGTTGTGTTATTGGTTTATTTCTATTTTAATGATAAAAACCTCATATTTGTCCAGAGCTATTGAAACTAATGAGAGTATTTCCTCTCACAGTCCTGGACTTTAAAGCAGACCCATAAGAGAACTACTACTTAGTCTTTGTAAAGTCCAAAAAATTGTCCCAAATGTCACCTTTCACTCTGATATCTAAACTGATGACAGAATGGTGTCTCAAGTATGGACTGACTGTACTGACACATGAGATGTGCAGTAGCCAGAGCTGCTTTGTTGTTTGGTGTGGGCATAGTATGATTCTCACTTAAATGGATGTTGCTGCCATCCAGCAAGAAAAAGATTCTGAAATTGTAGTAGAAAAAGCTTATTACTGATAAATTGTTAGCACGTGCACAGAACTAAGTTATTACAGTTTTTGATTCACATGCAGCTAAATTACTCATGGATACCTTGTATTTCTTCCATCTGCAGGAGCTCTAATGTTTATTGCTTGGATCACTACAGTCAGCATTGGTGTTATTGTTGCTCGATTCTTCAAACCTGTGTGGTCTCATTCATACCTGTTTGGAAAGGAGACATGGTTTCAGGTGGGCAAAAGCTCCCTGTATCTCCAGCTGATTCTTCTAGCAGAACTATAAACCTACTAGATGCTAAAAATAGATTAAACTTTTTTGGTAAGGTTAAAGAAAGGCAAAAATGATGAAAATTGTAAATCCAAAGTTCATTTTACTAGTATAGCAAAGTCTAAAGAGGACACTAAAAGCACCTAAGTATAGACCTGTTAAATATATTTTCATGATGTGCTAAGAAAGCTGTAGAGTTTCTAAAAGCAAACTTTGCTTTTCTAGGTGCATCGTATGCTTATGTTGACCACAGTCCTGCTTACAAGCATTTCTTTTGTGTTGCCTTTTATATACCAAGGAGGCTGGAGCCAAGTAAGTGTGTGCTTTTCTTTTGTCAACTCAAATGTGAAGGTTGGACCAAATCAGTGAGGAGAGGTGCACTGAAGATGGACATGTTGGAACTTGTTGCTGAGGAAATAGCCCTGAAAGCTCTCCTTAAGTAGGCTGATTTAAAATCCTAGCAAATCAGAAGAGGAATGTTGCCTCCTTTAAGGGCAGTTGAAAAATATTAGTACTTCCCACTTTTTTTTTCTTCCAAATAAAGTCCCTGCTTAGAGGTTGTTTTTTTGGGGTTGTTGGGTTGTTTGTTTTTTTGTTTTTTTTCTTTTTTAGTAATCAGTCTTCCCATTTCCTCAGGAAACTTAAATTTGAGAGAGAAGTAAGGATGGGCCAGCTAAGTTATTAATGTGGAAAACCAACTGGATGTTGGACAAACCCTGGGCAAATTTACCAGTGTCTTATGCTGTCAAGGAGTACCAGCTCCAGGCAGCTGATTGGGTTCTGTTGCCTCTGCTGGTCTGAACACAGTGTTGCTCCACCACTGTAACTTACAAGTGTAAATAAAACCACTGACTGTTTTGGGTATATTTTTCTGTATCTTGATAGAGATATTAAAGAATAATGTCCTGTGTTTAGCAAGCAGGTTTTCATCCCTATCTTGGCTGCACTGTGATGGCTCTGACAATCTTTCAACCACTGATGGCTGGTTTCAGACCACCTCGTCATGCACCAAGGTACACAACTCACAGCCACAGGAGTTAAACATGATTTATTGTTTCTTTGAGTTCTTTTTATATTGAAAAAAATACCTCTAAAGAGGTAAATGTTGCTTTTTTCCCCCCTCCTCAAACTAAATGAAAAAATGCTTTTTGTTTGTTGCAGGCGGCAGCTGTTTAACTGGTTTCACTGGAGTACTGGTACAACAGCTAGAATACTGGCTGGTAAGTAGGAGTAGTAGTTTAACTCCCTTGGAAGTGATTTAAGGGGATTTTGTTTGTCTGGGCTATTGCTTGTCTCTATGGACATCCAGTCCAGGCATCTCTGAAGATTCTTTTTCTTGATGGCTATCTCTTGTGTGAGTTTTAAAAGGCCATCAGGTACAACTCTAAAGACAAAAAGTGATTGTGTAAAACCAAAGAAATCAGATGCATCTGAAAGATCTCTAATGAGGAGTAATTTATTATTGTCTTGGCATATTGGAGGATAGTGTACTTGCAATAACATAGTTCAATGTTATTTAATCAGAGAGGGGTAACTCAGATCCAGAAGCTGGGCTCAATTCTATTAATAGTTACAAATTTCCACAGGCAGCTGAAGCATAAATATTGTGGTGACTGTGGTGGTATTGGTGTGGAGTCAAAAGTGCTGGTGTCTGTGTGACTGGAATGCAATAGGGAAGGCAGCAGGATGAAAACTATCTTGGCTTTTTCTTGCTGCTTTCCTCTTCATGCTGCCAAAAAAAAAAGCTTTTAACTAAGGGCTTCTTGAACTTCATTTCCTCAAGCATGTGTGTTTATGGGAAATGTATTGCCAGTGATGTAGAGAGCATTTTTTTGCATTACCCTGATATAGTGCTCTTACTGTCTTTATCTTGTTTTTTACTGACTAGTGGTGACTATGTTCTTGGGAATGGATCTGCCAGCACTTGACTTGCCAAACCCATGGGACACCTATACAATGATTGGTTTTGTAGCTTGGCATGTTGCTATTGAAGTTCTTCTGGAAATACACAGCTACTGGCTCATACGTAAAGGTACAAACCAAAAAAAAACCTCCTAATGTTACCTTGCTTGCTGAGGACTGCAAAAAATGTATCAGAGGACTGAATTTCAGGAGGTGTTCTTTGGCCTCAAACTTGGAAGCTGAGTAGCTCTTGAGTAACAGTATCAATCAGTACAAACTAATATGGGAGTAACCAGTTTTTAAGGCTGAAGTATTTGAGAAGCATTGTTTTTCTTCAGTTTTCATCAATAGCCTCTTATTTCTCAAACCATGCTTTAGGAGTAGACTGAAATGTGTATTTTACAAGGATGTATCACTGTTTGACACGAGTTTGATCCCAGGTGGTTATGTCAAGTCCAGGATGCAGATTTAGCCTTTACTTCATTGTGACAAATAGCTGGTGTGCATGACTACTACTGCATGAGCAAAATGATCAGAAATTTGAACACACATGGAATTTTGAGTGAACATGAGATCCTGACTCCAGTATGTCTAATGAAGAGACTGGGATTAACATCAGCACTGTGTTCATGTAAACAATCTGTATCTAAGACAGATGAGAGATCTGCAGAATTGAAGCATGATTAGTTAAGAGGCTGTGTAAGGTGGCATGTGGAGAATGTGATAGTAAGATGTGAATTGAAGTTTAACTGCTGTAATTATTTCCTAGAAATGGAGAAATGATTCTTTAGTGTTTGAACAATGAATGCTGGCTAGTGGAAAATATAAAAATCTTGTTATCTTAAAATGGAAAGGAAAAGCTTTTAAATCAAGCAGAGGTCTTCAGCTCAAAACTCAGTGTTTTGGTGAGTCACTCTAGTAAAAGAAGCAAAATGTTTTGCCACTTCAATGTCCAGAAGCTACTTTCTGTAGCTTAGGTCCAGAATGATGTCTCACTTGTGCTGTGAGCATGATGGTACAGGTGATGAAATGTCAGATGAAACTTAAAGTGCTTTTCAAGTTTGATGCTGTATAAGACTTTCTCAATCTTGTGACTAAAATACTTCTGCAGTATAAAAAGTCATTGAAAACCCCTCTTCCTCTTAAGAGCAGACTAACTTTTTTTCTTCCCACTAACAGTTGAAGTAATAGAGGATGACAGAGTACAGATACTGCAGTCACTCACCTCTGCAGAAGCAGAGGTAAGTCACAAATTTGTAAATAAATACTATGAGATGGAATGTCTCTTTGTTTAAACCAATAAAATGACTAACACTTCTATGGCTTTTCTCCCCCTTCTCTTGCAGGGTTATCTGTTTAAACAGATTGTGTTAATTATCTATATCTGTGGAAATACAGTGTTCCTCATTGCCTTCCTGGCAGCAATCAACCAAGTATGAAACAAGGCAATGAGAACTTTGTGATGAAATACTGTGCAGTTGAAAAACCTGCAAAGAATGCTTTTTAATACAACTCTTCCATCAACACCTCCCTGGAGATAAAACTGAAGAATAATAGCACATGTGCATCATGCTTGGCGTTAGGGAGAGCTTGCATTCAAATCTATAGCAGGCTGCTGCAGGGCTGCACAAGCTGTCTTCAGATGGGACTTTTAATGGGATACTTTGAGTAAGGAATGAAGTCTATTTTTTTTAAGTGCAGTCATTAACTTGTTTGAAGCTTATAGGTTAAGAGAACTGAGATGTGTGGAAAATGCTGTTTTGATAGTTAGTGTTCTAAATCTTTTGTGACTATTAGAGGGAAAACTGGAAAGGCTGATCCAGACTCTATTGGATCTGTTCACTTAACTATGGTTAATGGTATGTGATGTGACTGCTCCCTGCTTGGGATGGCTTTGTGTGTTTAACAAAACCCACAGAAACAACAAAGCAACAACAAAAACTAACTTGAACTTAGTGGAAAAGCTGTCACAATGCAGCTGATGTGTGAGTTAGGTGCTGTTTTCTGTCTTTGCAGTTCATGCAAAAAATATTCTCTGCTCTAAGAGCAGTACACTTACACAAATGGACTCAGGAACTTAAGTGCTTTAGTAAAACCACTATTTGCCTTACTCAGAGTTCTGTCCAACTCTTTTCAGTGCTTTGAAACCATGAAGAGAAAGTGTTTTCAATATAAGTGCATTAAAACCCGTTGTCCTTATCCCAAAGCCAAACAGGAAGAACCTATTTGTGTGTATGGATTTCTGTGCTATGCTGTCCCTGGTTGCTTATGGATTCTGAATTGCTCTTCTGTCTGAATAAGATGATTTTATACCCCTTGTTGCTTAAATGGAAGTGAAAATATTTGCTCAGGAATATTGCAGTTTTATTTTTACTGTTGACTGAAATGTAGATTAGGAGTTGGTTTGACTTCAGGAAAAGCAGCTTCTGATAATGGAGTCTTTTGAGTTTGCACATCTAGGAGATACCTTAAAGAATACAGGAGGGAATTTTTTGGTCAACAGAAGATTAAATACATGAACAGGGAATGGGAAGAGACTTAAACTGTTTCATGGTTTGCTATAGTATAGAAGAGACTCTCAATAGCATCTCAGAAATGATCCTTTAATATGCCATGTACAGTGCTGGGCATTCATTTTTTTTCAGCTCTGAACAATTCACTTATTTTTTGAGACTGGAAAGTATCTGGTTTTAGTTCTAATACTTCAAAATATATCTTCAGCCTTGGGCTACCAATCTAGCTGAGGATAGAGGTTTTAGGAGTATTGGGTATAACAGTAAACAGTGAGACCTGGCTAAGTATAGACATTTATAGCAACATCTCTGCTTCATGTCTGCTCTGCAATGCTTATACATGTGAGTCAGATGGTTCTTTACAGCTACTGAAGCTGGCTTTGTCTCTTCATCTTCCCAAATCTGCAGTGCAGCCTGTTGCAGGGACAAGTCATGTTCAGGAAGCTACAAATTCTTGTAGGACATGATCTTTTTGACCATTCAAGTCAATGTTTTAGGCATGAGTGTTTAGAGAGCTGGGTTTAATCCCTTTATCAGCAGCAGACTGTGAGTCTAAGATGACTCCTGGAAGCTGGAGTAGTCATGGGCCAATTGGGAAAAGGGGACTGTGAAGAAATATGGCAAAACCCAGGCTGAAGGGTAAAAAATATATGGCAAAGTCTGTGGGTTTGAGGGTTTTTAAGGGAACTCTATTTTTTTTTTTTTTTTAAGCCTGGGAATTGCAGGCTCATCTATATCTTTAATAAAGTAGCTGTGCTGTGTATTGTTTCATTTGCATGTAACAAACACAGGGTTTTAAAAACATGAATGTAAATATCTTAATAGATGTTTTTTGGCCCTTAGGTGAAAACACTATAAAATAGAAACTAGAAGAAAAGTCTTGTCTAGCAACAAAATGGATTTCTGTTCTCTTTGTAGATATTTCATAAATTAAAACTATTTGAAAACTTTGTGGAGAACTCTTATTGAAACTGAGTGCTAAAATAGTTTTAAATAGTCACTAATTCACTACTCCTTTGATTATTTTTTTTTCTTTGCTAGTTCACATGCAGGCTGCAGAAGGAGCTAAGAAGCTCTGCTTCTTCCTCACACTGAACACTATGTGGTTCTCTGTCAAATCTCAAGATGGGGGGACTTCAGTGTAGCAATGCTTATGATTTTACTTGCCCTGGCTTTAGCAGACTGTGCCTGCCTCTTGTTTTCCAGCACAGTTTGTAACACTACGTGGCGCTCTTGTTCAAACAACATTTTTGCTTTGGTTGCTTTAATCTGTCAGTGAGAGCTTGAGACACACAAAGAGGGTCCAAACCAGGACGTGTTCCTAGATGAAGTAATAGAAAAAAAAATCTCAAGCTTTAGTAAGAAACTCTGATTTTAAGCTGGTTCATACAGATGGAGATGAAGTAAATACTAATTCCAGAATGTCTATGCTTAAGGTTTTGTTTGAACAAAAAAGCATGTCATCTTTTGTCAGAAGTGTAAACTGTGCTCTGCATTGGTTCATCCTTTTCCAACAACTTCAGATGAATGACTATCATTGAGGAAAAACTGCAATGTTGTGCATTTTGATGCAGAATTTAATATATTGGTGATTCTAGACTTTTAGTTCAGGCTAAAATAAGAGGCTCCAAGTGAAAAGAAGGATGGATGAGAAGGATGATCACCTAGTAATTCTTGGGAATTTTTTTCTTCACATCAGGCTGATCAAATCTTCTCAGAGGGCATGTGTGAAGGGGGAGCTGTTGCATTCATTTACCTGAGGGACTGATACCACGGAATAAGCACAAAAGTCTGTCTTGGTCTTCTTTCTTTAAAGTATTCTAGAATAATATGTTGGCAGCAGGATTCCTTCTTCTATGTTGCTCTTCTATTATGTCACTTTTTGGTGTATTCTCATAAGAACCTTTGAGAAGATGTAAAATGGAGCTGAAGGCAACTCCTCCTGTTCGTAGAACAAACAAGCAAGAGAAGAACCAAAGAAGAAGAATACCTCTGTAAAACCCCCAAACAAACCCAGGATAGACAAAGTGTAATATGGTAAAATTTATTTGTTCTTATCCACTACTCCATTCTGCTGGTAACCATCTCTGACAAGTCATAGAGTCACAGAAATGTTTGTAGTTGAAAGGGACCTCTAGAGGTCATCCAGTCCAACCCCCCTGCTGAGAGCAGGGACATCTGCAACTAGAGCAGGTTCCTCAGAGACTCCTCAAGCCTTGCCTTGAATGTCTCCAGGGATGGGGCCTCAGCCATCTCCTTGGGTAACCTGTTCCAGTGTCCACCACTCTTGTGGGAAAGAACTTCTTCCTTATTTCTAGGTCCTCAAATTTGAGATTAAGTGTTTCAGCCTGGGAGCCACCAAGTGTTTAGAGGCTGCAAGTCAGCTGATTACTACTATTGTGCCTCAGTATGAGGTAGTAGCTTCAGTTTCCTGCTTGAAACGAGAAACACCAGCAAAAGAAGTTCTAGTGGTATTTTGCTGGTGTGTAACTTGAGTCAGCTATACTGGAATAACAGAACCTGAGCTTTATCTATAATAATGATTTTGGTTCACTAAACAGTGAACTTAACCAGGCTAAGCCCTAGCAAAGTAAAGCTATCAAGCTGATTTGAATATAAGCATGTTGTGCTATGAGATGCTTCCCCCAGTCCCAAGAGCTGTGCTGGAAAAATGTGACTTCCATGTTGGTTTTGGAGTTTTTTTGGATGTAGTTGTACTTTATGGCTGCTTTAAAGGTCCTTATATTCTTTCTCATGTGGAAAAGAAACTAGCCTGTTCCTTGGTAGGAGCCTCAGACCTTGATGGAGAGCTGTGCCCAGGAGTGGCTGCACGTATTAACAGACCTTCTGTTGCAGATGCAGGACAAGCCAGCAGCAACTCCAGTGTTTCTGATGAGAGGCTTGCATTCATTTTAGCTCCCCAGCCAATTAAAGCTTGTATACTAATAAGTGCTTGTTTCTTGTGTGTGTTGTGGTTTTTGTGGTCTGTTTTATGTTTTGGGGTTATTTGGCTTGGTTTTGGTGTGGGCTTTTTGTTGTTGTTGTTAGTAGTTTTTTCGGTTTTTTTGTTTTGTTTTTTTTTGTGGGTTTGTTTTTTTTCTGATGGACAGTCTCTGCCTATCTGACAATCTGTTTCCCAAAAAAGCAGGACTGTTGGGGCAAGATAGGATGTGAAACCATGCTTGGGATGTCAGGCTGTTCATGATGTTATGCACATGATCAGGCTGAGAGGCTGGGCTGGGCAAGGTGTACATGGTGTGAAGAAGGGAGCTGGGTCTGAGGATGGCTACATTGTCTTACATAAAACAGGAGGATGGGTGGACAGTGGAGCTCTAGGAGATGGGTAAATATTTAAATACTACTTACTTTTGAATTATTTTTGCTGTCACTTAAAGGAATGCTTTAAACTTTGGCCAAGGCAGCGTGCTTAGAAACCAGCTTTTATGTTTGTTTGTTCTTGCTCCTATCTCTTGAGTTTAGCTTATTAAACCAGTGCTTTTACTAAAAAAAAAAAAAACAAACCAAAAACTTTCAATCAAAATCAGGTAGATTGGCACACTTAAGTGCAATAATGTCCAGTGAAGTTCCAGGGAGATAGGTGTTTATCTGCTCTGTGTATATAGCAACAAAGTTTTCCCATTTGTGGAACAGGTATGCACATGTCTTCATGCTTGGATATACACTGCATTTATGTTCTTAGGTAACTTTCCACTACCTTCAGCAAAATCCAGGTTGTGATTTGTGTGTATGTGGCAGTTAATCAAATGTAAAAGTCCATTGAATTAATGCAATGGGCTAACTCACCCAGATGCATAAAGTAGAGGAGCAAAACAAACATTATGATCCAAAAAAGGTGCATTGAAGAAACTCTTCTTAGCTTTATTCTGCTTTGAGTAGTAAACTTTACTTCCATGTCATTACAGCTGTTAAATCACCTTTTTCCCCAGCTTTGCCATTCTCATCCTCAGAGCTGAAAAGAAAAAACAAATAAAGCCATTGCATATTAAGACTAATTTTCTATTTCTGATGCTAAATCTCAATATTATTTAAAAAATGAAGAATACACATACCTCCAGTGGTTACTCCATCAGAATAAGCATTGTTTTAGTGTTATAGAAAGAAATCAGAAGGCATTAGTTTTGGTAATTTTGCAGAATTAAGAAATAACTTCATTATCACTATTTGAAAATTAGCACAGCTCTTTTCTGTTTTGTTTGTTACCTTCACTAACCTATTGTGGGCAGATGGTATTTTCCTTGACTAGATGTTGACAGATTAAAAGGATGTATGAATAATTAAACTGTTTGTTTAAACTCCTCAGTGGGAGCTGTAACTGTTTGGAATCCTTTTGCTTTTGTGTTACTGTTCACAGAAAACTGTTCTTGGTTCTTGGTGTAGTGAGTCAGAGTGGGGGTTAGTCACATTCCTGATTTAAATCTGACAGAGGAACTTAGTCTCTATATAAATACCTGTGTGGCTATTGTCTGCAACTAGGTATAATGTGGGTTAGCTTGAAAGTGACAGTGCAGGGCAGATGATTAAATGTTAAAGTTATTCTTAGACCAGCAATATAATGCTGCTGTTTGATATGTAGCAGCCTCCTCCCACCATGTAGTTGATCTGAGAATGCAGTGGCAATAATCTGTAGCCCTCTGACCTGGGAGTTTGAAGAGCTGCCCAAAATAGCACATCTCATTCCTTTATCCTGCATGTATCTCTGCACTGGGAGTCAGGGGTCAAAGCAGCTGTTTTCTCCACTTATGCATGGCAGCAAAATGTCCAACTCATTATTATTCTGACTGATGAAGTTGTTGCAAATCATAGAATCTTCAGAGTGTAATACTCTGTCACAGGGCTCCTGATGTTAAGCTTAGCTCTTAAAAAGATCCTGTTTGCAGACTAAGGAATTCTGAAGGATTAAGTCTTGATTGTTGTTTGAGACAGCAATTAATCTGATACTTCACTTACAGCCACTAGTCTATTTTGTCTTGCTCTGTGTTACAAAAACAGATGGCATGAGAGCCTGTTCCACGCTGTCAGTAGATGTGATTGCCCATTTGGCTTCGAGTTTTTCCTTTCCTTATTTGTTCCACTATGGCTGGTCTTTGTTCCCCACAAGGACTCTTAATTTCCTAGATGGGTGTTGAATCTTCTAAACATTTGCACACTGATTCATTTGACTGGAATGTAAAGAAAAGAAGCTCTAATAATGCAAACCCCTGATCTATTAATTATAATGTTATCCTTTCTGTATGGTTTTTCTGAGAGTTTGAGATATTTGTCCCTTCACCAAGCTTATGGGGAAAGGAAAGTTGCACCTGTATGGTAAGAGGTATGTGCCATACTTCTGGCAGTTCAGGGGCAAGATGAATGCTCCTAATTTAATCTGATAATTCTTTGTATAGATTAGCACATGGAACTTTTCCTTTATGTCCTCATTGTCCTTGGCCATCACAAACTTTTTTAGTACCTGGCTCTGAAGGTTCATTTCTTCCCAAAGCAAGACTGTTACATGAGGGATGGCTGCCATTGTCTGTCCTGTGCTTTGCTGCTTATTCTGTCAGAGTCTTCTGTGCCTGTTTCATGTTCAGATTCTGCAATTGCCTCCAAAAGCTTTCATTTCAGAGAGGAATTTTTTTTTTTTCCTGTTGTACGATTTGCTGGTTTACTTATGAATGATCAGATACCAAAAATACTTGTCCCCTCATTTCACTGGTAATGTTTAGGGTGAACCTGCTAGGCTGAGCATCAGTAGCTGCTTTGAAAACAGTTTATTTCCCTAAGAAACAGCTCTCTGTAATACGTTATTATAGATCTAAGAGGCTTTCCTGGTTTTGTTTTCTCTTTAAAAGTCACAGTAGGATTACAGGACTGCTTGGGAAAAACTGAGTCACTTCCTTTGTTTTTCCACTGATCAAAATGTCCCGGGGAGTGGCAATAAATAGGTGGAGAGAAAGGAATATGGCTTAATTCCAAAATCTACTGGGCACTTAAGACACTCACTTGGAGGCAGTACTGACTGTTGGGGTGTACTTTTGGGGCAGTTGCCAAACTGCTTTTATTGTAGTTGGAACCACTTTTTTTTTTTTTCTAGCTGGCTATTCTTCTCTTTGGAATACTTTAAAGTAAATGGGTAAAAGACCAAATACCAACAATAACAAAACAGATTCTCAAATGTTTTTACTAGATTTACACTTCCCTGAAACTCAGTGGTTTGGTTTTTTTCCACTACTGTCAAAAGACAGAACTCGGATTATTCAGGGTGTCTGAGAGGGAGGAGTTTCAGTTCTTTAGGAGACAAAAATCAGCAAAGATGGTTACAGATAGAAGTGCTCAGCTACCATCTTGTGGCCTGTTATGGCCCAAGTGAATAGTACTGCCAGTTCATAGTTAAGTCTTGGAAACCTCTTTCTTAGGACCTGTTCAGGAGCCCCCACGCAGGCTGTAGGATGTTTCAGTAACAGCCAGCTGGTGGGTCAGTAGGTGTGTTG
Source organism: Corythornis vintsioides (assembly GCA_025447755.1). Classification (NCBI taxonomy): domain Eukaryota; kingdom Metazoa; phylum Chordata; class Aves; order Coraciiformes; family Alcedinidae; genus Corythornis; species Corythornis vintsioides. The sequence continues at coordinate 97,750 of JAOEGS010020961.1, read as the reverse complement.
CTTCTGTTATCTGCCTGTATGTATGTGATGGGGCACTTAAGGGCCTACCCCCAAAACGTAATGGGGGGTAGCAGTTTCTGGAGTAGATTATCTTGCCTGTACCAGTTACTTCAGCTTTCACTTGCAGGCATAAATATTGGTGGGAGCACCCTCTGGTCCTGGAGGACACAGGGAAGTGCACAGATCTCAGGATGGTGCTTGAGAAAAGCAAAGGTCCATGCAAGTGTCAGAAAAGCTCTTCACTCTGAGGGTGGTGAGACACTGGAACAGGTTGCCCAAGGAAGTTGTGGATGCCCCATCACTGGATAAGGTTGACCAGGTTGGATAAGGCTTTAAGCAACCTGGTCTAGTGGGAGCTTCCCATGGCAGGGTGAGTGCAACTCAATGATCTTTAAGGTCCCTGCCAACCCATTCTATGATAAGTGCAGTAGCCTCACTGATTGGAAATGCTGGGCAGCACTGCTGGGATATTTTTGGCTGTTGTGTGTTGACTGCATGAGGCTGATGCCCCTATAAACTAAGAGCATTACTTACTGAACAGCTCTTCCCAGTCAGCTCATAATGATGGGAAAAATAGTTGAAACTCCTTATGTGATCCAAAGATTACCCTCTCTCCTGGCTTTATCTGTATGGTACAGAAAAGCTGGGATGCCACTGCATCTTAAGGCAGGCTCCACACTTAAACTTTTGCTGCCAAATTGCAAAATTATTTGGAATACAATCTGGAGAAGCAGGGAGCAAATGTGGGATCAAGGACCCCTTATCTTCCTGTAATTTAAGCACAGTGTTCTTTTCTTGAAATAGAATGTGATTACTGTCTGAAATCTGCTGCTCTGTAAATATACTTAAATGCATTTTATCTGTTTGCATTGAAGTGCAGCAACTGTAAGAGCTTTCTATGTTTCTGGAAGATCTTATTGTTCTTTCAACCTTTTATTATAAAACTTTAAGAAATAGAACAGTAATAAAATATAAAAAGTGATAAAAATAACATGGACTTTATGGAATAACCACATGTAGCATTGAAAACTTTCATTGTCTTGGGGCAATAGATAAAAATATAGTTAGATGAACATATCAAGAGTTAAATAAAGATATCTAACTCAGCTTAACAAAAAAGAGCCAACATTTGCATAAATATTGTCAAGGCAGGGTTGGCATTGTGGGTTCCATAAAAATGCAAAAATCAAGATGGTTATTAACAGTCTTTCTGGTTTAAGGAGCATTTGTAGTTATCTAGGAAATAGTTAGAGTGCAGGTAGGTACAAAAACATTCAAGTGAGGAGACAGTGTTATGAAGCAATGCTGTTAGTTACCTGCTAGAAATGAAAACTAATTCTGCCAATTGAGGTAACATTAATAGAATTTTTAATTATCACTTGAAAGAGAACCACTTGTAATCTTTTAAGGTTATAGAAATGGCTTTTCTGATACTATTTTTTAAATTTTGATATGGTAACTAGTGCATTGCTAGAGATGAAGTAATTCAACAGTACCAAAATGCAGATTGGCATTTGTCAACAAACAAGAGCAAATCAATTATTAGTAACTGTGCATTAGTCCATGAAACAATCCAGGCAGGGACACTTGTTAACTGTAGTGAACCAGCTGTTAGCAGCTAGGAGCAGTGTCAGTTTGCTACATGAGCAAACAGCAGTGACATGATTTTCCTTTTCTGTTACCTGTTAGTGAGGGATCTTCAGTGCCATCTCCAGATACCTGGCTGTGCAGAGGAGCTCGTCGTGTGGGTGAGCTTAAGCGTTCCTCTTGCTCTTGCAGGGAGATGGAGTTTTTGTGGGGTACCTTGTTGAGGCTCATGCTCGGGCTGTGTACAAGGTTCATCTGTGGGACTTCTGTGTTTTTCCTGCTTGGTGGCTGATAAACCTGGCTATAGTGGCCTATGGGATGATATGCTGGTTTCTCAGATTTGCTGTCATCATCATCATCATCAATGACAACTAATTCTGCACGGATAACCCCGTCATATCGTGACAGCTTTTGGTCTGCGTCGTCGTCAACACGCTGGTAACCCATGAAAATCATTGTAACTGGTTCAGAATCATCTACATAACATGGTACAGCTTGGACAATGCTGTAGTGAGCATCTTCCTCATCTTGAGGTGCAGGAGATGTTTTATTGAGATGGCAGGGGCTTTGAAAGCTTGTCTCATTCTGTCTTTCTCGTGTATTCTGATAAGGTTTTAATTCCTCGTGTGCAGTTTTTCTTTCTTCATTATTATTTTCTTTCTTCATCACACTGTTCTCAGGATTAGTGTGCACTTTCTTCTCTGAATGGGAAAGTACTGGAGAGGGAGACTTTGCCTGTATTACCTTTGGAAGGTCAAGCCCATTCTCTTTATGTGGCTGCATAAAGGGCTCTGTTTTGGAGGCAAACTCTGTCTGATGATTGCTAAATCCATTCATTTCTCTTCTGTGAGTGTCTTCCGGGTTTGGTCCAGGCACTAATTTGTCTTTGTGGGGAGTAACTGGCCTGCAAAATTTGTTTGCAAACACAGGCTCGTGGTACTCTGTAGGAGACTGGGAATTTTTTTCAGTTGCCTGCCGTAGCAGGTCTTCCACCTCAACTGGAGCAAGTTCATCCATCTCATTTTGTGTTGTGCTGCCATTTGAGGACACTGCATAGACTGACTTCCTGCCATCATCGTAGACTTTAATTCCTGTCTCTTTAAACTCCTTTGAGGGAAGAGGTATTGTTGATAACACTGTGTTTTCTCCTGTCTTCCTGTCTTTTTCAACTTTAATTTCCATGGCAAACAGTGCTGTTGAAAGAAACAAGGGCTTAAACTGGCAATGCAGCAGCTGCAAGAAATATAGAAGAGTTCTGACAGTGATAGAGAATGATTCAGTTAATGAACTGTGAAATTATCAAATAAATAAAAAATATATTGGATTCTCACTTTGAATGCCCACTTCCATCCTTTAAAAAATTTTAGGCTTTGTTTTGATCTAATTCTGTGAGGAAAAATGAGCTCTTGAGGAACCAGTTTTCATTGTGTGATTGGCTGAGTCTCAGATTTGACCTTGTGTTGGGAAATAGCAGTTGAAAGAGCTCAATGTGCTACAAAACTACTGTCTTGGGCACTTAGAAGGGTTATGAGGCTTTTTAGCCTGTAGTAGCTGGGAAATAGCAGCCTATTGCTGTCTGCCCAGGAGTTGTAAGTGCAGACAGAAAATGTGAAATGTATGATATGAAGGGAGGAGCTATGTAGTTATGCCAGGCAGTGGAACCAAGTGCTGGAAAGAAGGCAGTTTTGAAATCCCATGATTTCAATGGCTCATACATTACACAAGTGTCCCACCTCTTGGTTTTGAGGACTTCACTGATAACATTGCTTAAATGAGGACAACTTTGTCCTGTATCTGTAACGATTATCGTTCTCTTAAAGTGTGTTAGATTCAACTTGCAGATCTTTGCACATATTGGTGCTCACTGGAGTTATTAATAAGCAGTACCTTTTCTTTTTTCTTCATCACTGGTGGCAGCATGTGCTGTACTTCTTAGTGCAGAAGGCCTGAAATGCTTGGGAAGGTCAGGTATGTTGGCATATATGTAATCTGCTGCCTCTGAATGAGGAAGATGAACAAAGCATTTAGTATGCTTTCACTGACTTCTACAAGGGCCTTAAAAAAATATTTATTTGGAAAAACATACCTTTTTCAACTCCTGCTTTTTCAGTCTTCACAGACTAGGAAAGAGAGCCATTAATAATACATGAGATTAGTCAGTTTTAAGATAACTAGACAGTGTTTTGCTTTTACCTGATAGTTTTAAGTTTTTTGTGTGCACAATGTCATAATGAGAAGTTTCTAAAAGTGAAACCTGCTCAGTTGGAGCAATGATAAGGGAGAAAGCAAAATTTTTCTAGTGTTCATTGCCACTATAATTCCAAGTCTCACAGGGAAGGCCAGGGCATGGCAAAGTGTTAATCAATGACACAGCTTCCCACTGTGACCTAAGCTAGTTGGCTTCAGAGACTTTCAATGGCTCTGCTTTGGCTTTCCAGCTGTGCTTATCTCCCTGTCTGTCTTTAGACTGTGTGTGTTTAATAATTTAGTTCCATCACTGTACTTTTCTGAGACAATTTAAGATGTTCAAATACCAAAATGACCTTTGCCAAAGACTAACGACTGATAATATTGAGTCATGTCTTGCTCTAACCTCTCTCAAGCACTTAGGGTTAGCTAAGCATTGCAGGTTAGCTGGGCTCTAGACCTGAAGGAGTAGGAATATGTCAGCCTCTCTACCTGTTACATTTCTCTCTGGCTGAGATGCCAGGTTGGTGTTTGGTGTCAGTTGCTGTGCTCTGTTTTATGAGATGGGCTTTAGATAACTCATGATAAGAACTGCTCCCCCAACCCATAAGCAAATGGAGACATCTGTGCACTTGGCCAGTGTAAGATCTTGACACCTCTTGTATTTGAATGATGGCCACTTGAGAAGAAAGTTCATGACCACTCACAGGATGCAGATAGCTCCCCTTTCCCTAGTTACGTTGATGAATAAGTAATGAATTCTACTTCTGGAGTAATTTGGCACTAACCTTTATTATGTCTTCGGTTGTTTTCTCCACAGACTTAAGTTTCTTTAAAATTTCTTCTTCCTTAGCTGAGACTTCCATTTCCTCTCTTTCCAGAGCTTCAATTTCCTTCTCCAGTCTGCAATTACAATTCCCTTTGGTTTAATACCAGATGGAGAACAACATTGCAGATTTAATACATTGTGAACATGGGCATTAGTGGGGCTGGTGCCACTTACCCTGACAAATGTATTCATAACTGAGATGTAAAGACAGTGCTGTATGGTTTTGCATGTGTGAACATGGATTCTGTGATTGCAAAATGATCTGCTTTGGTAAAACAGATCTCACAGTGCTTGACTGATGGCCTGAAGCTTGATTCTTCAAGGGATTAAAAATGCAAAATACTGCTGATGTGGAGCAGGTG
>JAOEGS010020961.1:82008-92685 GCA_025447755.1 Corythornis vintsioides | reverse complement strand
CCCTTTAGACTAGGCCAGAGCTTGTGTAGCTACAGACTTAAAAATACTAGTAATACTTAATTCTCTGGGAAAAGTGCTGATGTCTTGTTTCTGGAAAGTATTCTTTTTCAGCAGAACAGCAACCACCTAAGACATGCTGGTTCAATGCACCTAAGGCAAGCAGCTGGGAAGGTTAATGTTTGCAGTGTTTGCTCAACTAACACCCTTACCAATGGATTTGCAAGTGAAAACTGGGTAGTTCACAAAGGTGTGATACATGTTGTACCAGGTGCTAATAGCAATTGCTTCTGCAGAAGATTGCAATTAGGCAGGATTTCCAACACAAAAAAACCCCAACAATTTTAAGGTTCTGTTTATTGGAGGCAAAGCCTTGATTGTACCCAGGTCTAATCAGTGATATATCTGCTTTACAAAGAGTGCAAGCCTATCTTTTATTACCAAGTATACTAACTTTGGGTATTCTCCAAGACAGCAGGATATTCAGCAATTGATTTATGTCTATCAGATATTTATCATCACAAAACAGAAGTGTATTGCCAGTTAAGACTTGGCTGATGGGCTATTTTACTTAAAACCACTCTCTTTTTGTATGAAAGGGAGATTGCAACTCAGCAGTTAAAATTTCTTCTGGGCTATTGACTTTTGCTCTAGGGTTGTATGTTATTTAAAAGCTCACAAACTTAATGAACTGAAGAATCATCAGCGTTTACTATGGATTTATTTCAGTTTGGATTCTAAAAACTCCTAGAGATGTGGGTGGAAGAAGATGAAAAAACCTGGAAAGGTATTAAAGAAAAAAATGAGGTGGGGAAGAGAGACAACACAACCCCAAATAAATCAAAGATGATAAACCCCATATAGTTATCTGGGAGATCAAGAGGAGCATTATTTAAGTTTATATATGCTCACACCCATAGCAACACCCACTTCTTATGGTAATTAAGAGGACTGACTCAGTGCTCAGGGGGGGTTAGGGAAAAATTCTCATACCCATGTAATGGGAATAGCATTTAGACCTTAAGTCTCTCTCTTGCACTCTTACTTGTATACAGAATTAGATTTTTATAGTTCATTTTTAGAGGATGTTGTGAGTGTGCATGATGGAATTGGTTGAAAGGAAACTTTTAAAAAATGCAATCTATGCAATTCAAAGAAATAAAAGTCCTTTGATTTCGTGCAGTTGAGAAGTTAGGCTAGGATCTTTCTGGTGTGTTTAAATCTTTAGAAACTTTTAAATCAATGACATTTTTTATGAAGTTGCATCACAGTTTGTTTTTGTCTTGAAAGGATCTAGCTGAGTTTGGCACAACTGCCACCCCAGAAGATAAATCAACAGCCTAAGAATGAAATGCAGATAGGAGGATGCTAGCCTGGAGAATACTGGACTGAGAGGAAAAGGCAGTTGAGCATGTTGTCATGTGTTTTGAGGTGAGGCAAATACTTTAGCAGCCCTGGAGCCCATCTAGCCTTAGCCTGCCTTCACATGTCACATTACAAACCTTTGACTAGACCTTAGTAAATATAATGCTGTTTGTGTGTTTCTAAGTATGTTGTGTAGCAACTAATTCAATCAAGAATGAGTGCTATTAGCTGAAGATTAAATGAGGAAATAGGATTCTGAATTCTTCATTCAACTTTTAGGCTGACCAAGGACATGCTCACTGTAACTTTGAACATATAAAGAGGGTGAACAGGACATAATTTAAATGCTATTTTTTGTCTGTAACCAGAGCGTTCAGCTATTTGGTTGCAGGGTGGCTCAGGCCACTTGCTATTCACTGTTTTGTTGTTGATAGAAAGAATGAAACTCTTTTATCAAAAGTTGCTCAAATCCCAACTGATTAGCAGCCATACATTAGCTCTGTTCAACATCCAAGTAATGAATGTTTTGGAACAGAGGTCCCATTTAGGAGAGTGGTGGAAAGGCCCTTTGCCACTGCTGTAAATTATCTGCCTGCAATTGGGACTGTCCTCTCAGCAGAACGAAACAAAGACTGGTCAAAGCATATTCAAAAAGTCTTTGCAGTGACTCAGATGTTTCTTAACTGAAGGTACAACCCATGCAGAACAATCATCAGAGTAAATCTAAAATCAAGTTTAGTAATCAGATGCCTAGAAGAAAGAATTCTACTCAGTTTGAAGTATTTATTTACAAGAGTAAATAAAGTATTTACAAGAGTATTGTAAATAAAGTATTTACAAGAGTAAAAGTATTTATTTACAAGAGTAAATAAATCAGTAATGAAAAAATTTATTTTGATCAGGGTCTCACAAACCCCTACATAGTCTTGTAAACTTTAGTGATGGTGAATTAAGTCCTCTTAATTCAAAATGGTTTAGGAGTGTAATTAGGAGCATTTCTGTACTGATTCTCATTAGACCTATGAAGCTCTTACTGTAAAAGTGAAGACAGTGTGGTGTTATATTTTCTTTGTCAGTCTTTTCATTTTATGCTGATGTAATTTGTCTGATTCATTTTGCTGCAAATAAATCTAAACTATTTAAGATTTATATCAGGATGTAGGAATCATTTTAAGGAGGAAGCAGTTTGGTGGAGCTTCCCAGGAGGAGACCACAGGCAGGAAAAGTTAGTAACACTGGTAATAATAACAAATATCTGTGGAAATACTTAGTTCACCATGGGGAAAAAAAAAATCAATTGCCATAAAAGAATAGCATATATAAAAATAAAAGAACCCTCATCAACAGGTTTTATTAAGGAAGTGTAGTTAAAGAACCCTCTATTCCTTCTATTCTTGAACCTAGAACCATATCCATAGTACATAAAGGAGTCATATGTGAGGATGTTAGCCCTATGTGGTTGAGAGGCACTCTGCAAGATGTTTAGTTTGTTGAAATTCCTAGTATGGAAGCTTACATTGTGCATTCTCTGATTCTAGATGACTAGAAAAAATATAACAAAGATTGCTTTACTCTGTGAATGAGAGAGTAGGTTTAGCTCTTGATGACATTTTAATTTTTTACAAAATAAGGTAGGAATTTTAAGAAGGGGCCATTTTAACCTAGACAAAGTGGGGGTACTACCCTACCTGAAAATGTCTTGTTCCAGCTCATAAGTCCTTTGTTGGTCCTCCTGATTCTGCTTCTGCATTTCTTCTTGCTCTTTTGGAGTGAGAGCACTAAGGCCATCCAAGAGCCATTTTTCTCTTAAGGCTTTTTTCTGATGGGGGAAAACATAGACAAGTAAATGTACTTTAAAAGTTGGGTACTTTTCTGTAAATAAGGTTGTACAGGGGGGAGAGATCTCTGGAGTTAGTGATCCAATGCTCTCTCTGGAGTTTACCCAAAATTTGGGTAATCATGGTAGTGAACTTGCACTTCACCTGGTGAATATGTGTGGGATAAGAGTGGGACTGAAAAGATGGAGCACGTGTTGCTGATGTCTGGTTAGTGTTCCAACAGACCTGTTATGGATTTAGAAATGCTGTTGTAGGTGTAATCTAGGGCTTATGTATTTATGTCCTGATCTGTTTATTGCCTGTGAAGTTCTTTCTCCACTTCAGAGGCTTATAAATGGGTGTATTGCATTTGCACGCGTGAGTGGATCTCTTGGCTGTGGTGAAAAATACAACTGTATGTGCTGAGTGCTTCCTACAACTACTTTACAACGTGAATGGTGGCAGCTGAAAGTCATCAGAGCTCTCTAAAATATTACTGGTATAGAAAAAATAGTTATGGAGGTAAGCTCGTATTTGCAGGCTAGAGGTTACTATGTGAACTTTCTTGCTCTCTTTTTACTCCCTTCAGTCTAACTCAGGGATATAAATCCAGTTGCTGTCTAGAGGAAGAAGTGGGAGTTAAAGCTTCTTTCAACAGGGGAAGGAAAAAAAAGGCAAACAGAGGGTTTTTGATTAACTATGAATTTTTCATTTGTAATTTAGATTCCTTAAGCTGATTTCCATGGGGTTTTTTTGGTGTTTTTTGGTTGTTCATTGGGGTTTCTTTTATCCTTGTATAGTTATCTTAATTGAGGGACGTGGTTGAAGATTAAATTGGATTTTTACTACTGTTGTTTTGAGGCAGAGCTGTGCCCAGCACTGCTGAGTCACTGCATTATCCTCAGAGGTGCTTGCAGTGGCTGTTGGAATCCTTGCCTGCATCCTCTGTGTTATTTAAACTGTTGCTTCCTACACTTCTCTGTTTACTGTACACTTTACATGAGGTTATTACTGAGGCCCAACTCAGGCAGAAGGACCTGATCACAGTTAAATGCAATGCAATTTTCAACTTGCTTAGAGGGATGTGCATAATGTGATAGAAACAGTGACTCAGGCTTGCTGGAAATTCTGTGGCACTCCATGGTACTCTTTATTTTTCTTTTTTTGTCCCCTGGAATGTAGGAGCAATGTTTACAGTTATATTAGCCCTGCTGTACAGTATTCTTTCTCTCAACACTGGATTCTAGGAAATCTGTGGGAAACAAGGGCTGTACAGGACTGATGTCCTGAGACTTGACTCTGACTGTAAGATCACTTGGCAGCACTTCATGGCAGTTGTGTTTTTAGGCTTAAATGAAATAAATGCAGATTTTAATAGGTTTTACCTGATCTAGTAGATGCATGTAGTTTCATGTTGGCACAACACTTATTGACCACAAAATACAGGTTGGGGGAACACAGTTATTAACTATCTTTTTATCAAGCTGTTTAGATTTTAATGATAAATAGGACTCCTAGATGAATGAAGTTTTAATCCTGGCTGGAACAGAATTAGTCTAGCATTGCTATGTCCAAAATAAAATCTACAGTTTCTTGTGAGAATTACAGCAGGTCTGGTGCTGTAGACATCAGAAACTGATAACACCATTGAAATCAACAAAAGCTTCCTGTATGTATAGGGTTAGGCCCAAGAAAACAAATTCCCCCAAATACAGGCATAACACAATAGTGTTATTTATACCTTTTCCTTAAGTAGTTTGTTGCTGCTTCCAACTAAATGCCATATAATATTTTTGATTTAATTGGCCACTTCTGAGAGAATGACCCATTATGTAGTTGGAAACAGGTTTTGAACACAGTTTTAAGGCCACTCCACTGAGGCATTGGCAGAAGCCAGTGCAGGAGCAGCCTGAAGCTTTTCAAGGACAACTTTGAGACTCTCAGGTTCTTTTCTGCTGCAAAGCATCTCTAGCTTAGTACTAAGTTATCCATGTCTTATATAGATACAAGCACTTAAATTTTATATTGGGCTCAGTATGTTAAGGAAGAGAGATACTATATGTTGTGGTCTGATTAAGAACCTGGATGGGCCAGAGTACTGGAAAGAAATCACTTTCTCTGGTAGTTTAAGGTTACATCAGGAGTACTGTGACAATATTCTGCAAATTCTGTGAGCAATGTGCCAAGTGTGCTCCAGATACAACTCTTCTGTAACCCTTACCAAGGCTGGACTAACACTGAAAGATGAATCCTTTGCTGGAAGGTACAGGTGGTTTGAGTTTGTGAGCCTTGTTCTCCCAGTGCAACTGTCTGGTCATTTCCCTTCTTGCTTCAGTAAGAAGGGTTCCAGGTAGGAGGAAGAATTAGGGGCTGGTGTGTCTGGAATTGCTTGAGGATTAAATTTCCCTTGTACTCTCACTAGCAGCCATTATTGCTCTCTGCAGTTCCATGAAGCTCTAACCCATACAAGTGTTCTTATTTGCTTACATGTCAGCTAGTACACAACTCATAGGAGTGTAAATGAGTGAATTATCCTGACTAGCCAGGAAAAGGAGCCCTCAAATTGCTGAAGTGCCTTCAGAATTTCTTCAGAAGTCTAAATCTGTTTTCAAGTGATTTCTGCACTGGATTCTTGTATTTAACTCTATTGAAATACTTGTTTTAGAACCATGAATGTTCATTAAGGACAAAGCTTCTGGGCCTTCAAACAGAGGATTTTAATACAGTAATGCTGCATCTGATATTAGGTGCCTTAGTAATCAGTTGGAAAAAGTAGTGTTGATTTTAGATGCTCCAAATAGATAATGGTATTTATAAACTATATATAAAGTGTATACTTTGGTCTTATTTGCCCAGTGAATCATTTCATCTACAGATCCTGTATTTGTTTGTAATGTGATTAATTTTAATTTTAATGTGATTAATTTTAATTTTAAAACTGTATCAGTATGATTTTTTTTCATAGAACATGCAAACAAATCACATCCTCTGTCCTCGTCCAAAGCAAGAGGTATTTCAGGAGGATTTTTTTAGCTTCTGTAAAATTCCATAAATTATCTTCCAAATAAGTGCAAGGTGGGGTTTTGTGTTCTTTTTAACTCTCTTATACCTGTTAATGTTAGCTGAAGGCATGTACTGAGCCTGTAAGGAAACTGCCTTACAGTTACACAGCAGTAGTAAGGATTATCTGGCTGTTCAGGGTAGATCAGTTTATCCTTCTTTAAAGGAAGGTCAAAAGAGTCATTCTGAACTTATAGGTACAGAAACTTGAAACATAAATTGCATTAGTCCATGTAACCACATAGTAAGATGAAGGTAGTCATGTGTTTGCTCATTAGTTACAGGACTTAAATATGTTCCCCTCTCCTTTTGGCAAGATGTTACACAACTGGTCAAGCCTGTCCTTATGGGAAGGTCATTACCTTCCAAGAAAACCTAGGCATGGGTAACTTTTGCATTGGTTTGCCTTGCCCAGTGAACTAGTTTATCATAACTTCTTTTGTTTTAATTTTTTTTTTTTTTTTTGGCCTGACACAAAAAGAAGGTGGATGAAATCCAGGATCAGGTCTCTGCTTTGAATAGGAGTGTTTTAAATATGCTTCTACCACTTTTGCTCCTGGTATTGTACTCAACAAATCTTTCTTGAAACTGTTTATCCATGCACATAATTAAACAGGTATGTAAGCTACCAGGTCTTGAAGCATAGATTTTTCTCATCTTCCTGAATGACATCTACTGCCAAATTATAATATATAAAGAATGGTAGTATTGAGTAGAAATCACTGTAATATCAAGTCTTTATAGAGGTGGATCTCTTTATTTTTTAGTAATTTGGACTTTGTAATCCTGAGTTTACCAGAACACATTTCAGTACAATATTTGCAGCATTTTATTTATTTATTTATTTATTTATTTAAACAAAGAAACTGTATTTTACTTGAGTCATTAAGCAAGCTGACAAATGGAGAGGCAAATAAAAATAGTTTGCCCCCCCCCAATAAAAGTGCAATTTGATCTTATGATTGTGCTGCACCCTGTACCAAGTGAGATTGCTGTAGTGGAATTAAGGAGGGAACACACCCAGTCTGAAATGTGAGGCTTAATTTTCAGCTGTGAGTTATTCCTGGTTATGATCTCATTTTATGCTATGAAAGTGATCAAATAACATCAGCTCCTGAGTGTAATGTTTATCAAAGGGTGATGCTTATGAAAGTCAAAAGGAGTCCTGGCAAGACTCCAAAAACCTGTGAGAATTTGACATTAAAAGCACGAGTTAAATGCATGAAGATTTGCATTCCAAAATCAAAAAACTTTATTCAAGCTGAATGACTTGAGGCTCTCTTTATTTCCAACACTTTACTTACCTTTAAATGCTGGTGTTTCATTTTTTCCTCTTCTACTTTTAGACGTTTCTTTGTAATTTCTTCTTGCAGTTTTCTTTTGTCCTACAAATTAAGAGAACAATAAAACTTTGTTTAGAGAAATTTTGTTCCTAAAAAGTTAAGTGCTGTTCAGCAGGGTGAAATCAATCCATGCAAGTGAAGTCTTATTTTAAAGCTCATGTGCTGCTCGGTCAGTGCATAATTCTTAACAGGAGCTTATGTGTCCTGTGCAGGTATGGTTTCCATTACTCTCTCTGAAGTATGTTGAAATGTGTTAATGACCACACAGCAGGGATGATCCAAATTAAAACTAGTTTACTGCTGGAATGGTTAGGGGAAGAAAACAGGAAGAAATAACATTTGAGCATGACTGTACATGCAAAATGAGGTTAGAAATGGGCCCTAACCAGAATTCCTAAGGCAGCTCACACAAGCAGAAGAGTCTGTGTGTTCTGTGCTGTGCAGCTGTGCTACAGCATTTCACACATTTTGTTGTTACCTCCCAATAAAAAAAAAATATTTGTGCAAAGGCTGTTTTAATAGTTGCTGAACTTTAGAAGGAAAAACCTGTAGCAGTACTGATCTGTCATAGAGCCACCTTCATCCTTTTTGCTACAGAGTACAGAAAAAAGGAAATGAGTGACCAGGCTCCAAATGCTGGCAGAACCTGTCTTTGGATAGATGCTGTCACATGGAGTATCCATGTGGCTCCTCTGTGTGAGGCCAAACACTGATTTAGTGCTTTGTGTCATCAGCAGCCAGTGGGAACAAAATTATGCCAAAGGAAATGAACTTTTACAAGTTGTATTAATAGGCTATTCTCTTGGTTAGGTTTAATGCTATAAAATCCTGTTATTGGACATGGCAAGCTTGGCATTTGTTTCCTGGTATGTTTTAGGGAATTAATCTGTTGTTCCATGCAGAAGTTTGCTGTCTGGAGTAAAGTTCTTCACAAACATAAGGAGAGATTTGCCCTTTCAGCCCTCCTGAGGAGCAGCTGCATGTGCAGAGTGTAGAAAGTCAGAAAGCAAGTGCTGGGCAGAAGGCTTGGGAGTTGTTCTGCACTGTTCCTCTAGGATCTGGGATTTGGAAATAGAAAAAGCCATAGTGTGCCTGGCTGAATCACTTCAGGGTTACTGGAAATGAGAAATTACCACAGGCTGCAGAAGACATTGTTGAAGGGTAGGAAGTAGGAGAAATCACCTAACCTTGCAGAGATCAAGGTCAGGACCACAGGCTGGCCAAGCCCAGCTGATGGTAGGCTGGGGTTTAGTAGGTGAACAAGCTTGTGTTTACTGATTGCTACAATTCTTAAGGAAACCACCTTTTCTCTGTTAAAATTCTGTGTAAGATTCCTAGCCAGAGAATGAACTTTAGCTTAGTATATTTTCTAGTAGTATAAACGAAGTGGTATTCAATAACCTTTTTGTACAAGTAGAGATGTGTATTAAGGGGTTGAGTAGTCTGAGATGAGAAGTGGTACACAAAAATACTGTGCAGAAATGTTGTGTAAAGGCACAAATAACTGCCTTTTACACTGTGTAATGAGGAACCTATTCAGCAATGAAACTTTTGTCCATTTCTTTTGTTAGAGGTCTAAATTTCTTTTGCATTTAACATTTTTTCTCTTAGTTTTATACTTATATCCTTTGGTGTTCTAACATGTTTTAATTGCATTTGCTGGTAATAAACATCCATTACACAATTATAGACTCTCTTTTATATATCTATTTGAAGGAAGCTGAAGGTCTGATGCCAGAAGCTAAATTCAAAGATGTATGAGGAACCTTTTTGAACCTTGTAGTGCCAGAATAACTTTTAAAACCTGTTAGGACACTTCATACAATGTATTTTGTTTTGCTTTATCTGCAAATCATGTCTTGTATTACAGAGCTTTGATTAAACATCTAATGGAGTAAGTTTTTATTCCTATGTAGCTAAGGGACCCACACTTCTACTAAAACTCATACTCTGCCACTGTGGGGAACCAGGTTGCTGGCAGAAATCCTCTAATCCTCTCTTACTATGCTCTTAATGTGGACAAGATTTGAAGCAGCACTTTCATCCTTTCCATGCTGTTGTGCCTCAGTGCAAACTGAGACTTCAGCCTTGATTCTGATTTTCACCCCTAGTGAAACATGCAGCAATCTCTCCAGACTTTTGAGCATAGAAAACAATTGTGTTCTAAACTGGGCTTGCCTGGAAGAAAGGCAAACACATCTACAGAGCAGTGTCTTGCTAGGTATCTTGTGTTTCAAGTCCCTCAGTTTGTGTCAGTGTTCCACAGGGGTGCAAATGTTGGTCTGCTTGGTCCCATGGCAGGTGCCATGTCCTGCCCAGGCCAATGGAGCAGCTACTGGTTTAGGTGATGGATTTTTGTTTTCATAGAATTTTCCAGAGGTAATGCTTAATTATTGAGGTAACTTGTCTGGATGTATGGATGCTTTAGTCTGACATGAGACTGTAGAAATATAATAATGCAAATCTTAATTCACAATTCAAATCTTTAATTTTGGTTCTCCTACAGAATGGAGGATTTTGAGATTTGATTCAGCCTAAGGTTTCTTTTTGAATGTTTTTGCCTCAACGTTTGTCACAGCAAATGCTACAGCTTTTGGATTATGAGATACAAGAGTCTCTAACAAAGTGGATGCATTTGATTTTTTTTAAGCTATGTTCCATATACACTAGCAGTGGGTGGAAGCTGCATAACAGAGAAACAATTCCTTTTCAGAGCTGTGGGAGCATTGAGATCTTAAAATAGTACTAATAATAGGGTTTTCCTTTTTGCTTTGTTACATAGAGGAGATATAAAAAAATTGAAATGCCCTAGTGGCTCTGAGAAAATCAGATGCTGTAAAGGAGCCAGGCATGTCAAACCAGAAAGCAATCAGGCTTTAGTGCAAGGATGGTTGTTTACTGCTCTGAGTGCACCTTGCTATGCTCTATTAGATCCTTTACAACATACATCTTGTAGGTAGCATTAGAAATTCCCAGGCATGTTGCTTGGGATAAACCTCCCCAGAGCCACTGAGGAACCTGAGGAACTTGCAGTTCTCATTGTAACACAATGTTTTCTTAGACAACTCACACTCCAGATTCTTAACCTGGTGATA
>JAOEGS010020961.1:71443-81908 GCA_025447755.1 Corythornis vintsioides | reverse complement strand
CTGAGGAACTTGCAGTTCTCATTGTAACACAATGTTTTCTTAGACAACTCACACTCCAGATTCTTAACCTGGTGATAAATTTACTCTAATTAAGGCCCCTTTATTTCTGCAGTGATTTATAACAAATGCACTGTGTAAATGAAATGCTATCAACTGATCAAAGCAGAGAACATATAGTTCCTTTATGCAGCAAGTGTAATAAATGAAGTTGTGGCCAGAACCCAACTTATTTCCTATTTCTTGTGATGCAAGACACTGGAAGCTGTCCCATTTACTCCAGTGCTCATCTGGAGGCAAAGCAGCAGCCAGAGGATGCTAACTCTCCTAGGAGGGCTCATCAGGCAAATGTGTTGCCCCAGTCCTGCTAGACACCAGCAAGTAAAACCCACTGCAAGGCCTGGACCTCTCTGAGTGCCAAAACATTTCTTATCTCTGGAGCGCATACGCTGGAGGCAAAGTTCAGGTTATGAGTTTGGTTCAAACACAATTACAGTTAAACAAATATTCTCTAAACCATCTCAGTTGGACTAGATGATCTTCTGAGGTCTGTTCCACCCCTTAACATTCTGTGATTCTGTAGAACCTTCAAATTACCTTAATGAGGGCTTGACTTTGGGTATCAAGTAACTAGGATAAATGGGTCTGTTGGCTTTTATCAAGTGTCATAATTAAAACCCAAGCTACTCAGCTCCTGTAGATTTCCAGTCATGGCTTCTCACATTTATTTTGGTTAAAATAAGGTATTTTTTAACTTTGCTCACTGTTTATTCAGCCAGCAATGTTTGTTTTACAACTAATCTATCATTCTAAGTGTGAAAAATACCTTTGTTCCCATTACTTGTTCTTAAGGGTTACCTGTGACAGTGCATGATCCTTCTGCAATTTTTCTTTCATCCCAAAGGGGCCAAATTATTTCATATAAATTATTTTAACTAAATAGATTCTAGTGGTGTTTAAAGTGGAGAAGAATTTGGACAGACATTATTGTTATATGGGTGATATTCCTTTAAAAAATAGCTCAGTAGCTCCTTTAAAACGCAATACATCTTTTGAATCTCCTTTTGAGGAGAAACTTAAAATGTTTTCTAATATCTTCAGCATAATCTTCAAGTCTTTTTTTTTTCATATGAAAACAAACAGGTAGGAATTTCCTTAATTCAAGTATGCAGTTTTTTTACTGTTCATACAGCAATATTTACAACAGATCATCAGTAATTCAGAAATAATATTTAAATCCACAGTGCAAAATAAAAATTTCATCTCTCAGTTTAGTTGTGAAATGGGGAAAACTGATTTGTTCTGGAATTCTCTAGCTGCCTTTTGACCTGCTGTCCTTCAGGCAAACATTCAGTTGTGATGATAGTAATATGTATTTTAGACTGTCCAGGAGAGATTTGCAGTCATGCTTTCACTGCTTAGAATTTAATTTGAAAGCTCAATATAACCCACAATAAAGTTAGTACAGGCAACTTTGCTGTCTTAAAACAATAGCTTGGAAATTAGAATTTAAAAGCAACAATTTTAAGCAAACATAAGACTTTGCTGTTCTGTCCTGGGATAAATCATTAGTCAGAAAACACACAGTAGCTTATTAACACAATACTATTTTTCTAAGCCTTCCCCCCCCCGGCCTTTTTTTTTTTTTTTTTTTTTTTATAGCAAGTTATAGTTATAAACACTTACTGTTATGGCCTGGAATCTTTCTTTCAGCAGTTTGGATTCTTCCATTCTAAAAATCAAAAACAGACAAGTACTGAAGGAAAACAGAATGAGACCATAAGCAAAAAGCCTCCTGGTGGGGCTAAAATAAATAAATTTTTAAAAAAAAATTTAAAAAGCAGAGGTGATTTGATCCAATTCCAGAGCAGAGAGAAGGCAGACTTTTTGACTTGTCATGAGAGTCCCTTGAACAGCTGAGCAGATCCGTGCAGACACATGTAATGAGGGTGTGTGGAAGAGGCAGACGTGGAGAGTGCTGGCATGAGTTGACTGACAAGTTGGAACAGTGGAGCACAAGCCCTTTTCCTTCAGAAGCTGCCAACTCTTTGTTTTAATGTGCTCAGTTGGTGTGCCACTGCTTCTTTAACTGTTAAATGCCCAAACTCAAATCTTCCAGGATGATGGCAGAATTAAACTTTTCTTATACTTCAGTTCCTCTTTCTTCCCTTTTCTATGCTTCTGCTGATAAACAGATATTTAAAACTTACTAAGTATTCTTCTTCTGAAATTTATTTCACCCATGTGTTTTAACCTGTTGTAGTGTTAGCACTGTAGGTGGCATGGGGATTTTTTAAAGGCAATTTGATGGTTTCTTAGAGTTTTAGAGAAGCTGTATTCACAGCTGGAACAATGTTGTAGTACTGCTAACCTAAACGAAAATGAAGTTTAAGCAATCAGGTCTGCCACTGAATGCAAGTGTTAATCTGTGCAATTACTGGTCAGCTCTCTAGGACTCGGGAAGCTTTGTCTAAGTAAGGATTTCAGGATCATCATTTCAGTGTTACCAAGATAAGTCTAAACTGCCAGTGGCTCTCATGCTGGATTTCCATTCAGCTGACTTGAAGGTTTTTTTTTTTCCTGTGGACTTTTGCTGAAAACAGCATTATGCTCATGCTCCTTAAGGGGTGCCATACATTTTGACCTTTCAAAATTACGTGAGTGAGAATCAGCCTTCCAAAATCAATCTAGAAGATTGCAGATACTGCAAAAGAAGTGGAACTGCCTCTAGTAAAACCCCAGTTGTTAGAAAAATTCTAAGCAACATAAAGCTGAATTAAAACAGCATAAAGATGCAGTGTGCATCTGGAATTCCTTTGTCACCCTCAGTATCATGTAACTAAGCCTTTGTAAGGACACTGCCAGGAGAGGCAGTCAGCATGTTTGGGTTTTTTTCCTTCTAATTTACTGAGATGACTCAACTCAGCAGTATTTGCTGGTTTTACTTTACATGTCAGTACAGTGACCTGATCTTGGTGGCAGATCAGGCTCATTACCAGCAAATTCCACAGTGTTACAGAACTGAATGCTTGATTGTGAAGTTACATCCTTACAATTCAGTATGAATTAATATTTAGTTTCAGTTGCTGCCTCTCTAATATGTCATAACTCACCCATGTGCATAAGCAGACTATCCCCTATCCACACTGGGATTAAGGATGCATTAATGTTTTGTTTATACTCTGATCCACCCTGAGGTTTTGTTCAAGCTTGCAAAGACCCCATGTTTTATTCTCCAGTGTAGGTTGGGTTTTTTAAATTTATTTTTAAAATATTAATATGTGCCTCATTTGGTCAGCACCTGAAATTAAAATCATTACCACATAAAAGCAAATGTGAAGTTCAAAGGCAGGTGTGCTTAGGCATATGAGGAGAGAGATTATGTGGGAATTTAAATGTGTTCATTTCATGGATTTGAGAATAAATGCAACCACCTCACTGAATTAAACATTGTTGCTGCAGAAGCCAATAGAGGGACAGTTTTTCTGTTTTATCTTTCATGAGTTAGTATAGCCTGCCTTATATTTTGAAAAAAGAAACAAACCAAACCATCCTTGTGTCATCTTTCTCTTCTACAAAGTTCATCTTAAAATTTAGGTGCATATGTGGACTTCAAAATGTTTAAAAATATTTAAAGCAGTGAATTATATTAGAAATAAGGAAGTCTGTTTTGGACCAGAACATGTACCCCAATATGAATGGGATTCTGTCTCAATCAGTGGAGGAATGAGATGGGTATTTCAAGTTAAAGTTATAAGATATTAGAATCAATGGGATAGTTTTGAATTTTTATTATCTGTTTTTCCTAACATTATGCTTCAAAATTATTTAAATGCTTTTAAACACCTAACTTACGGGTGTTATGTATTTACAGACAAAAATAGTATTAAACATGTCTTTAATTTAAACCTCCAGTAAATTGAAGTAACCTAAAGTTGGTTTCTAAAATGTCATTTCCCTTTTTAAGTGACCATTATTAAGAAAGCATCTAAATCTCACTTTAAACATTTTAAATTGTTTCAATAATATATATCCCTTTGCTAGGCAGGATTTGTTGCTCAGTCAATAGGTTGTTTTCCAGTTGTCTTAATCCTATTCTAAATGAGATTTATGTGCAAGGGAAGAAATAGACCAGCTGTCATTTTGTCTGCCCCTTAAGCCTTTGCCAATAGGAACATCCCTGGTGTTGTAGGTTAGAGCAGTGAATGTGAACAGCTGGTTTCAGTCTGCATCATTCTTGGAACAAGGCTTTTCAGAACTTGCCTGCCAGAAATGTATCCAGAGGAAACTATCTATTCTGCAAGTTTGAGGGGGTCTTGGGAGGGGGGAAGAAAAAGGTAACTTGGCAGAATGTTGTGCTGTCCTGTCTTTCTGCAACTGGCAACTGTTCATTTTCATTTTGTTGTGTTTGTAGAAGGGATTCTTAGCTATGCAGTAAATGTTTGTGTACCGTGACAAGTCAAACAGGTTGTATTGTTTTGGCTTCACTTCTTCCTTTGTTCATTTCCATTTTGCACTGGGTACCCAATGTAGGAGTGACAATGAATATCTAAAACACAAAGTGAAAGAGTTGCACTATGAAGCCTCGCAGAAAAAGGGGTGGTAATGTAGAAGAATGTGTTTACCTGAACCAAAATCTAGAACAGGACACAGAAGCACTCTCACAGTTGGAAATGCAAGTTCTATTGTCCATTTCTGGAGCAAAGGCTGAGTACTGACATAGAGAAATCCTTCAGAACTGGAGTGTCTGTCCCTGGCCATACTCTACAAACAAAACCATGCTCACTTCTACTCTTAGAACACTGAGATTTCTTTTGAAACAGATGCTTAACTGAAGGTAAGACAGGTACAGTGAGTTAAAGGTTCCTGTAGTAGCAAATAGATGCTGCTAAGAGACTTCTCATTAAAGCTAAGGAGCAGGATTTAACTTTCTCAAAAGTGAGTTTGAAGAGGAGTTGATCTGATTGTTACCAGTTGAAAATATAGCCTATGCTTTCTGGAGAAAGTGATTGCTGAGTTAATGAATCACCGTTTTGTCTATCTTAACTAGTCTGATAATTTAGCTTCCTGATGAGCTGCCTTCTGTAGCTGATTTTGAAACAGGAATAGGGCATTTTGAACCTGGCATCAAAGTGACTTCTACATTTTTACAGTGAGAAAATGTACTGCCCCTAGACATCTGCCTGCATGTAGCTTTTAATCTTTGACAGAGGAATGAAGAGAAGATAAATTTTATTGAAGGTCCCTGACTGAAAATGTCTGCTGTAGCAGCCTGTAAATTGACCCAAAGATCTGATGTCTGGGATGCCTCAGCTGATGGAGAAATGGTCTCTTCATAGTTACAAAAAATATTTTGCATTTTAAATGTGAAAAATAAGCCAATGAGATACAGAGAGGCTGTATATTATTTTTCAAAAGAAACAGGGTCAATTTGTCTCACTTAGTGGTTGGGTTTGAAGGCAGTTTCCACCATTAGTCTTCAAAGTCCTTCCAGCTGTTTCAGTCAACAGTCATTTATACATCTAGCTAAGGAACTCTTTTGGGGTAATTTTTTTTATTTTTTTCGTTCTAAAAAGCTTAATACAGTTACACTTCTCAGTGATGGAAAACTTCAGTAAATAAAGGGCTTGAAGTCCAGGGAAGGAATACTATCTGGAAGCAACACCTGTCACATTAAGTTTGTTTTACTCTAACCTGATTTCTTTCATATTATAAATACCATTTTTCATGTATCCATAAGGTCATACATTCCAAGCTAAAATGGAAGGTGTTTCATTAAAAATGTGTATTAATAATAGGGGAGAAAAGCTTTAAAGTGAGGATAACCTAGGGAGACAAAGTTAAAAAGTATCTCCAGAATACTGTTTTATATACTTGATATGTATTTTTTTGCAAATATGTACTTCATATATATAAAATAATTAGTGAAGAGATATCTTTACAGGTACTTGTAAATGTTTATATATTACATCTAGGGATATGTATAACAACCAGACTAGTCATGTGTAACATGTCTATAGGAGACTTTCTCAATGCTTGTTTTCTTTCTGTGGCTCATGTATCTGTAGCTTTCTAGCCTCTCAGTTTCTGTTGGTCACTAAATCTTTAATGACCTGTTTAGTATGTGGAATTGCCTGACTCTTATACAGACAGAAATTATGAAACATTGCATACAAATTTTGGATCTTAGAGGAAGTTCATAACAAAACAAATGTTAGCTTTGAGGGGGATTTAAATTTCACCTTGAATGCAAATTTTGGAGAAGTAATTTTTAACATAATGATTTCTTGGGTCTTTTCACTGCAGAAAAATATCTGAGTATCTGTTTTATACAGTTTTATGAAGTCAGATTCTACCACCTTTACTTGTTTGAGCAGACATACCCCCTGAATATCTGGGAAGAAAAGCCTGGAACTATTATGTTTCTGTTAGTATGACTCCTTTCCTGTTGCTATTCTTAACTATGAATATATTAAGTTTTTAAAATCAAATTAAAGAAACAGCTGTCAGGCATTGGCATTGATTTTCTTTAAACATTGATTATTGTAACTGTATTTTATAATAAATCTGCTTGTCAGATCCCTTTCAACATTACAGCCCAGTTTTAGAAGGCAGCACAGGCTCCACAGTAGCTGTGTATGTGACGTGCACATTGCAGCCCTTGCTGTAACTGCTGCTGTGCTAAATACAGATCACACAATGAACTTTGTCAAAGTCTTTTGATTTATTTTTTTATAATTGGTTAAAGATGTTTTGTGTAGCCTTTTTCATGTTGCCAGGCACTTGTCAATTCTTGGTCTTTTATATTTTGGAAATGAAACTGTTAAAGCTGCTTTGGGAAACCCCCCATATTCAAACTGTCTCATTTAAAAATCACACTTCAGTGAATAGTTTAAGTGTAATTTAGTGTGGTGATTTTAAATGTGAGATTCTGAACAGAATGTGCTCAGGTGTGTTTGGTTTGTTGTGTGGTTTGTTTTGTGCTTTTTAAAATATAAACTGAAATTAATAAAACCCCAAGGAGTCTAAAATACACATGATTGGTCACTTAAACAGGCTGTAGAATGCATTGCTTGCAACCCAGCATTTTCCAGCTGCTGCAGACACACATTTCTAAGAATAGTGCAGTTTTAAATCCTACCCAGCCAACTGTGTGAAGAATTTTTAGCAGGACTCTGAGAACAAGCTGTAGTTGTGTAGTTTGGTTGTGTTTCATTAAGTGAAACCAATCATAACCAGTGCCAAATCCTGGGGAAACTTAACACTCCCCACATGAGGACTGTGGTGTCCATAGCAAGGTAAACTGCATGACATTCTTCTGATTCTTGTTTTCTGGTGCTCTCAGAGAACACAGAACAGTAGTGAAGGTTGGCCTAGCAGAGCTCAGTAGGATTGCAGAGCAACGTTGGGGTCTTGCAGATTCATTTTTGTGAACACTTAGTGGTAGGTGTGAGCTCTCTGAGTAAAGTGCTGCTGGACAAAGGCTTGGAATTATGGATTATTTGCTCTGAAAGGCAGCACCAAAGTAGGAATTGCTTAGGAGAAAACCTTTCTTCTGGAGCTGGGGTGGGGGGAGCTGGTGTTGGTGGGTGGGGTGCAAGAACAAGACTAGAGGTGGCAAAGCCATTCAGTAAGTTTCCCTAATGGCCAACCTCTTGTTGGCAGGCTGAAGGGTGGCAGGTATATAGGTTACATCAGATGCTTCCCATCTCCTCAGGCATGGGCAGAGTGCTCACTCTGCTCCCCAAGGAAGCTGCCTAACCGGCCTGTGCCTGTCATGGGTCTACCCTGAGCAGTGGAGCTCAGGTGTTCTGCAAGATGGGATGAACCTCATCTGATAGCTCCCAGCATGCAAAGGGGAATTACTGCTTTCTCCACCCACACTTCCAGTCACATTTTCCAGTCACTTTCCTTCCTCTGACTACTCTGTGAAGCAATTGAATTTGCTAAGCTGTCAGGAAAGCAATTAAGAAAATGACTCCTCCAAAACCAAATCTAACCCCCCACATCTGAGCGTCTGCTATGCTGGTGAGCTGAACAGGCTCAAGGGGAGATGAGAGGAAAAGTAATCTTAGGCAGTAAGAAGGAATGGGGTTCTGGCTTGAGGACAGGCAGTGAGAGGAGAAAGATGTGACTCTTGGCAGCAGTATGTTGCTAGATGAACCTGGCCATCTTGCAAGCCTCAGGTTTACCACAGTGGTCTAGGGACCATAAGAGACCTTATTTTGATGTGTATAATAAGCATGTCTGCTTAGCTGTTTATCTGAAACCTGAAACTGCTGTGAAAACATGATGACTTCAGACTCTGGCAATCCTTCCTGTGCTTCCAGATATTCAGTATCCTGTGCTGTGGGCGGGCAAAAAATATCCCACATACTATTTGTTTTGCGTAAGCCTTTCCAAGTATTAATGGAAAAAAACCAACAAACCAACATTATAAGATTATGCAAAGCTGTATTGTTTACAGAGCTGATAAGATCATTTAAAGCAGATAACAGTTGTTGCAAATAGAGGCCTGTTTTCTTTAGTGAAGACTTTTTTTTTCTGGGAAGTTTGTTATTTGGAAGCAGTGGCTGAGAAAAGCTCTCAACTTGTCAGTCATTTACAGTGTTGATTTCAGCTGTCCCCTGGTCATTTGCAGTGTTGGGTAGGTCATCTGAGTGACACTGGGGCTGAAGGGCTGCCTCCTGCCACACCAAGATGCAGCACAGGCAGCTGAAGCTGGCAAGTCTTCCAGATGCCTGGGAGAGTGTGTCACCAATGTACATTTTTCAACAGATTCAAGTATTTCAGTTCTGTTTCTCATAGCACTGTGTATTTACTTAACCCCTTATCTTAGAGTGGTAATTATTAAGTAGGAACAAAACAACTTGGTATAATATGGTTTCCTTTAATTTCTTTAAGATTTGTTTTGATTGTGAGGATTTCAGATTTTTTTACAGTTATATTTTCTTACTAGAAAAGTAATATTATCTTCTTTTCACCTCAATCTGAAGTGGATTCCCTGAGTGATATTATCTTATTTGCTTGGTATTCACTTAGAGTGAAATGACGTAAGTTTGAACTGATTCAGTGACTGTGTAGTGCTGAGAAGAGGCATCCTGCTTCTCTCTCTCTGTCCTGGACATGAAATTCCACATCTTACTTGGCTGTCTGTTCATTGAATCAGCTTGCTAAGCTGTCAGGAATCTAATGAAGCAAAAAGATGGCTATTGCTGAGCTAAGGAAGCCAAACTGTTGCCCAGAGGAGTCTGGGTGCCAAAACGTGGTACAAGAAGAGGGCAGAGTGTGGACCTGTGGCTCCTGGAGAATGCAAAGGAGGGGGAAAGAGTAGGGGAAGAGGAGGGAGCAGTAGGAAGATAGGGAAGCAGTGCTAAACTGTTAAAATAAGCTGTTAAATGTAAATTTATCTTTCCAGACTACTGAACACAATGTGAGGTAATTTTTTTTCTTCCCCCTGAAGGCTGAATAAGCCTTTCAAACACTATTGGCAGATCAAAGGTTAGTGTTTTCTTATCATTCATGAATAATTGAAAAAATAAGCTGGCTGTAAATTCTATGAGAGAGTATTTTTTGGAATATAAAAGCTGTTCTTGTATCTTTTAAAATCAAGTTATTTAACCCATGACAGAAAAAAAGTTAATCTGCTGCTCATGATACTGCTTGATGAGATGTAACTTCTGGAAGTTATTTTTGCAAATATCTCTTCAGCTTAGCAAGCAGGATCTTGGTTGGGAGTTCCTTTATGGCCTTTAGAGATTTCTTGCTGTCCAAATGCACCTGGAGACTGCCCTGACAGACACGTGTTGGGGGTTTCCAGAGCACTGTCCCCTGCCTGCACTGGCTGCAGAGTCACGCTGCCACTTCTCTGCTACCATAGGCAAATTAACATTAGAATTGCTAGTGCTGGTGCTGGGAGAGTCTGCTCAGTGGCTCCTGCTAAGAGGGTTAAAAGCAACTCTTCTCCCAAGTCCTCGTCCCTTTGACTGTGGACTTTTGACTGCAGTGCCTTCCATAGTGGGAGCTTCGAATTCGACCCTCCGCTGGTACTTGCTCCAAACTGCTGCTGTCTGTTTGCCAAACAACCTCCTGTGAGGCTCAGCCTCTTCCACCCCCCCTCCACTTCTGCTAGGGGTTATCCTAATCCTCAGTCTTTCTCCTATCCTATATTAATCCTGTAAACCCTGAGCAAATCTGTCTACCTCTGCCAGTGTTTGGTGAGGAAGGTGCAGGGTGACAGCCCTCGGCGTGCATGGTCTGCATGGACAGGCTGCAGTCAAAACCAACTACAGTTTGAATCCCTTGCTTTAATTGTCCCTATCCTAAGCAATTATGAAACACTCACAGATTCACAGATTCACAGATGTTAGGGGTTGAAAGGGACCTAGAAGATCTAGTCCAACCCCCCTGCCAGAGCAGGATCACCTAGACCAAGTCACCCAGGAACAGATCCAGGCGGGTCTTGAGT
>JAOEGS010020961.1:0-70320 GCA_025447755.1 Corythornis vintsioides | reverse complement strand
AACAGATCCAGGCGGGTCTTGAGTGTCTCCAGAGAAGGAGACTCCACAACCTCCCTGGGCAGCCCATTCCAGAGCTCACAGCAGCTTTAAGCACCTGTAGGACAGGCTGAAAATATTCCTTACATACTGATTCCTTAGGTTGTGTTGTGTGTAATGCTTGTGATGTAGGGCTGTCTTTGAGTGAAATTTAAATGTTAGTTTTGAAAATAGCATGACTAATACAAAAATAGACACCCAGGACAGACTTTAAATGTTCATGACCATGACTGAAGTAATTGGGATTTTATTCTGGTTACATAGAGCATTCAAAGAGGAGTGCAAATCAGCAAAGCATATTGACTCTTGGTTCTTCTTGTTTCTCTTTTAGAAAATTACTTTAAATTCTCCAATTAACCTTTCCTTGGAAGTCCTGCTTCACTTGTGATTTTTCCACTGCCTGTGGGTAAAAACTATCTGCAATACTTCTGTCAAAAACATTTGATACAAAAGGCAAGTATACTAGATACTATCTCAAGTCTTCCTGTGCTGTCAGCATTTTTTGATCCACATTGTGCTGTCGTTTTTGGTTTGGTTTTTTTTTTTTCCCCATGCTATCCTACAATCACTTATCTACATTAACCTCTTAGTTGTATTTTGTAAAGGTTTTGCCTTTAATTTACTTGGTCAGTTGAATGATTAGCCAACAAACTTCTGTCTAATTTACAGTAAAACTCCTAGTTAGTGAAAACAATGACTAATCTCTCTAATCTATAGTTGCCTCTATTATCTAGATTCTTTCAGTTTCAGCCATGAGTGGGATAAGAATTATTTTAATTCTTTGGTTTGTACATTTGATTTTTTCAATTATTTTGTCATTTAATCATTCTAAATAATTGGGTACTGAAAAGGTTTACAACAGTTCATGAACAGAGTGGCATCCCTTTCCATGTAGATGTAGATTAAGCAGTTTGAGATGCATCATGCATTCTCATGTCTCTGTAGGATAAATTAGTAGTCTGCATGGGTTAATCTTTGGCACTTGAGAAGT
The DNA here is from genome assembly GCA_025447755.1 of Corythornis vintsioides. Taxonomy (NCBI): domain Eukaryota; kingdom Metazoa; phylum Chordata; class Aves; order Coraciiformes; family Alcedinidae; genus Corythornis; species Corythornis vintsioides. The sequence goes on along the minus strand of JAOEGS010020961.1, from coordinate 69,293 downwards.
TTACAGAGGGTCTCTGAAGGCATCTGCCTCCAATCTGTTTAATTACAAAACAGAGTTGCCTAAATAGGATTTATTTTTTAATTCCAAACTCTGGTTTGCAAGGCTAGTGTCAATAACAAAGCATGATACAGGAACAGCTGAAGAACTCTTTGCTTTTGCCTTCTGCAGTGTCTTCATTAGCAGCATTTCCTACCTTTCTCTGACAGTAATGCCTACACCTCACAAATAGACCCTTGCAGTGGCACTCTTCAATTCAGAAATTACAATCTGCTCCATGTGTGTTTTGTAGTTCTAAGAAAGTGATTTTTTTTTTTCATAATGGACACCTGGATGAGGCAGAATGTAAATGACAGTACTAGTTTGCAATTATTATAATTCAAAACCAGTACTGCTTAGAGCTAAGCCAGCAGTGCAGTGTTCACAGTGGTTGAGATTTTGATGTAGCATTGTGCAGTAGAAAGACTATGCTTGTTAAATCAAACTGTAAGTGGCCTTTTGTACACTTCAGTGTTTTGATCTGTGGTGCTTTAAACTGAAACAGCAGAAACTGAAAGCCACTGATTCTAAAAACATCTGATCCAACTGGTATTGTTTTCATGTTGGGTACCTTGATCAGACAATTGTTGCTTGAGGATTCATGTGCTGGCTGGGAAAATGATATAATCATTGCAAATTCTTGTTTGTTCCTTTAAACAAGACTAAAAAAAGATAGCAACTTGCCACTTATCTTCATTGCTGTATAAAAACTCTTGGTAAGAGAAGATTGTGGTATAGAAGTAGAGAATAAATTGTCAACACTTTGAAGAAGAGTGAAGACCAAAATTAGGCTTTTGTGTTTTTGTTTTTTTTTCCTCACCTCTCAACTGTGAGGACTCAGAATCAGTGTTCATAGTCCTTTATTAAATGAAAAACTAATGCTACACAGTCAAGAAACAGTTTATATATCTACCACCTCATATTAAAGTTTGACAGAGTTTCTAGGGATTTCCAACAAACACTATTACTCTGTAACTCAAGTGCTGTGATATTTGAAGACAGTATAGCTGCTTCCACAAAAGCTTAAAGCCCTGGTTGTGGTTTCTCTCCTTTGCAGATATCATTTTCTCTTGAGTGAAGAGGAATAATTGTTTCTTAACCATTCTTTAATACAATAAGTAAAAGTGTGGTCTTCAGCAAAAGTTATTGATTCAATCTGCAGCATATACTGCAGGGGATTTTCTGAGAGAATTGTGCACTCCTATTAAAAAAGGGTAGATAATATGACTCAGGTAATTTTTCACTTGTCAGTCTAAAATCCTTGGTTCCAGGCAGTGTTATGCAACTGCTACAAGATCTCATAATGCATTAAAGGGAAGTAATATAGTGAGCAGCAATACTCTGTCACTAATTTGGTGTGCTGGGAAAGGTAGTAGATGTCTTTTCATTGATACCCTCATTAGGAACCAAATGTAGCCATCTGAGGAACATGGGTTGTGAAAGCCAAGATGGGGATGGCTCACTGGTGAGGGGTGATCTGGAGTGATACTGTCAAAAGCAGTGTCATATGTTTAGGAAGGATGAAATTCCTCAGGTTAAGGCACTTCCCTGAAACCTCATGATGCTGAGGAGTCATGCTGGATAATCAGATGAATATTAACTCTGATAGCCATTTTAGATACAGGGTTGCTAATGTTCTAAAGTTCCTCTGTATTTGGGAATAAGTGTCACAGTTTTGGGGTTTCAAGAGAGATACTAAAATCTGACTGAAATATTATGAGAAGAATAATAAAAAAAAAAGTATAAGCTACAAAGAAACATTCATATGTATGAATGTTTCAAAAGGTGTCTCTGTTCTATTTTATTTTGTTTGCAATAGGCTGCAGTGCCTTACTGTTCTCCATAACTTTTAACAAATTATTTTGGATGGCACAGACCCAGCATCAGGCTCATATACTATAGTCATCATTAGCAAATGTGATTTGCCCTTCAACAGTCTCCTCCACTAATCATTTTATGCTCTTACCATCCTTCTTTGGGAGTAGCTGAACTTGCAGAAGCAACCTGCTGCTGTTGATTTGCCAAGGGAAGGTCCTGGCATGTGATTTACTACCTCTCAAAAAAATGCCTCTGTGTGGCTTGGCTGGTTTCTTCATTCTTTTCATGTTGAGACTGAATACAATAGGCTGACTATCTTTGCTATAGCTCAGATATCTTTTTACTGCCCTTTCTAAATCAGCAAAAAGACTGATGTTATGCATTTGCAGATGGCAGCACTTGGTTTGGTGATGAGAAGTTGCATTTTTCACCCTGGGAGGCTGGAGGCTGAGCCAGGGCCTGCCATCACATTTTTCCAGTGTCACAGCTTGTGCAGGGGTCCCTGGCTGCTTTGATACACAGCAGAAAATGCAACCAATATGCAGAGCTTCTGTTAAATCCTTTGTCTCCTTGCATTCAGGGTTTCCTTAGGGGTCAGCTTGCTGGTGTCAAGATGAACTACCTGGGAAGAACATTACTTCTACTTGGCACCTCTGTTCCATTGCAGCAGCCTCATCTCTGTGACAGGGTGTTTGCTGCAGCAGGCACAACTGCTCTTCACAAACACCTTGCTTGTGTGACAGGCTCAGCATACTGGGGCAGGTTTTTAAGAAGGCTCAGTTTGCCCTTGTGATGTTTACAGGCTCAGAAAACTGAGCTCCAAACAGAGAAGAGCTGTAGAAACTCTGCCCTGTGATCAGTGTAGGAAGTCCAGATAATAAAGTAGTAATTAGAAACCCATACAGGAATCCCATTACTTGCTTTTGATTACTTTGATTTCATTTTAATTTTGATGCTACATCATGTCAATGACTAATTTATAGATGTGCCTTAGCATCTCTGGAAACATTCAAAGATGATGTTTGACCTTCTGGAAGAAATCTTGCTATGTAACCTCAATAACACATAAAACAGGGAAGAGACCATGAGAATCAGAGATCATGCTGAACACTTGATAAAAGTTAACTGGTACATAACAGAAGTAGCTGAATAAGCAGTATTCTTGATCTATAGTTTGATCTTTTGTCTGGCCATCAGCAGGTATACAGTAACAAAGCTTGAAAGCTCTTTGATCAGCAGTTCAGCTCCTGTGCTGGGAATGAGACAGGGCTTGCTCATTCTGAGCAATAAATTGAGTTACAGGAGGGTCATGGAGCAGGAGTTGGTGTGGCATCAGTAAGAACAGTAATAGATTAAGCCTCTACCAGACTCTGTTTACAGGAGAAGTAAGAGCATGGAAAGGTTAACCAGCAGCACATCTAGTGTTACTGGTTCAGCTGGAGCAAAAGAAGCACTTAAAAAAAAAAAAAAAAAAGCATGACAGAAACTGGCCTTGCTCCATGGATGAACCAGCCAGGACTTGTAGGTCTCAGCTGCTTGTAGAGGGTGGGTGGATTCTCTATGTGTTTTGTCAGATCCTGGCAGGGTTTGCACTGCCTGTGAAAAGGGCTGTGTTGTGTTCTGACAAGTAAACGTGGGATGACATTGTAGCTTAAGTGTGGAAACCTCACAATGCTACAGTCATCAGGCTTCATGAAACTGAGCAGAAAGACACTCCTGAGTGGTGAGTTTAATGTAAGAGGCAGTTCTCCCTCATCTGAAGCCCTGACATGGTGTTTCAGAGGGTACCAGCAATGTTGGGGTTTTTTTCTGGATTAAATGAATGTTGCCAAGGAAGTGCCCACTGGTGCTTGTGTACCACAGTTCGACGTGGGTACCAGCACACACTTCATGGTTACACATTGTGATCCTTCCAGCCTGCAGCATAGGGAAATTAACTACTCAATGTGTCTAGGACTTAATTATATGGACTCTGATCCTCAATTTATAAAATCTGATGCTCTATTTACCAGTTCAGATACAGCCTAAATCCCCCAAATCTGTGACATAACCTTCACAGTTTTGCTTTGAGTTTCTGTCAACAATGCACAAAATAAGACCTGCTATTCATGAACAGCTCTGGTCACTGTTGACCAACACAAGGTTCTGAGGAGCTTTAGTTTCCAGAGTTACAACACAAAGTTTAGTCCATGGTGGGAGTCAGAGGGTGAGGTGGAGTTAGACGGGAAGTAGCTTTCATAATTTGTAGAGATCAGATTTATTAAAGAAGGTTCTGGCTATGTAATGCAATTTCCTTTACAGCATCTGCTAGTACATAGAATCACAGATGTTAGGGGTTGGAAGGGACCTAGAAAGATCATCTAGTCCAACCCCCCTGCCAGAGCAGGAGCACCTAGACCAAGTCACCCAGGAACAGAACCAGGTGGGTCTTGAGTGTTTCCAGAGAAGGTGACTCCACAACCTCCCTGGGCAGCCCATTTCAGTGTCTGGCACCCTGACTGTGAAAATGTTTTTCGTTGTGTTTCCCCTAAACCTCTTGTGCTCCAGCTGACTCCCATTGCCTCTTGTCCTGTCATTGGATGACATTGAGAAGAGTCTGGCTCCATCTTCCCTACACTCTTATATTGCAAGCTTGGGCAGAAGGAGAGGCCAGCCAAACAGCTTAGCATCTACTTTGCACTGAGGGAGCCAGCCAAAAGAATGTTACTTTTGTAATGCTCAAAACTGACTGGAAATCCAGAAGTAATTTTCATTGGCACACAAAAGATGTGTCTCTGAAAATGGCACATTAGTAGACTCCTGGGGCAGTCTTCTAAAATAACATTTCTTGTGGGTTATCTTTCTAAAGATACACATACAATCCTTGTCTCTAGCATCAACTTTGTAAGGAAGATTGAGTATCACTGTCTGCTGTTTGATAGATGTTGTAGAGTTATTCTAGGAATAATAAACAACCTGGATCTATCCTCTACCTGAGAGCCCTTGAAAAGCTCCATGTAGATGGGAAATATCACTTCTTACTGCAGTTCAATTCTCATCTCAAAGAAGGTAATTTCTGTGTACTCTGTGAACCTCTTGAAAAGAAAGTGTTTATTTTGAAACAAAAATGCTTGTACTTCAACCAAAAATCCCACTTAGGGGATTGACTGTGTCCATTTTATGCACAGTTTTGCGTGGATCTCAGTGCAAGTCCCAAAACAGCAGCCATACTTGTTTATTTTAAGCATTCCTAAAATCTAAATCTAAAGAAAAGTGATTGGTTTTTTATTTTCCACCTTGCTGTTACCTCAGCTAGCATTGCACTGCTGTTTCCAGACTAATGGAAACTTTCTTCTGAATAAAGCAATTTTTGCTGCCATTTTCTATTTGGAAATGGAAACGATTTGTAATTTTTACATACAAATAAATTAAATCTCACCATAAGTATAGAAGTAAATCCTTGTTTTCTCTTACATCTCTAATATATCTTTGAAATAGCTGTGAGCTGGAAAAACATTTGGGAATGTGAAGGGAGATGAGTGCTTTAAACATCTCATCATGAAATGCAAAAAGTTATTCTTTTATTTTGCTGCTTGAGCTCTCTAATCTCACAGGAGATGGCCCTTTGATAAAAAGGAAATATGGCAAACAGGAAAGGAAGGTATTTAAGGAAGAAGCACAAATGTATCCTGGACTGTTGATTTGGCTTTATCACATCCTAGATAGGAGAATGGAAGATGAACAGATTCACACCCAAATTCCACTGGAGTCATCAATAGAAACTTTAGAACTGGGCTCAGGGGCCACTTGTCCACCTCTGTCTGTAGCTGTTAAAGTACAAGGAACTCTGAGCCTGTGTCCTGACATTTGTAGTTGGCTCATCCTGTCTATAAATGGGAGTGGTCAGGTGTTATGGGTGCAACCACAATGACAGAGATGCTGTAACCTACCTAAGAGAGGTCTTGCATAATTCTTGTGACAGGGATTCATAATCCTACAACTCTGGCCCTTTTTGCTCTTTAGTCAGCTTTTTCAGGCCTCCCAAGAGCATGACCTGCTGTCATCTTTCTGCAATCTGCAAACAGAAAATTTTGTTCAGCATGTAAAATCTTTTGAGTAAATTCTCACTTATCTAGCATATGGAGTAACTTTAGAGTGAAGGCAGCTTTGCACATTGAAAAATGCGTTATTAGAGGTATCTGGTCCCTCAGCAGACATTTTGAGAACTTAAGGAACTCTGCAGTAGTTTCTGTGTTTTCATTCTCATAAGAGCATTCACTGGCAGGCCTGTCAGGTGTTTACTGCATCCATCATCTCTCCAAAGTCAGCCTCATGCACGTTCATTGCTTGTAAATTACCATGGTATGCTTATTACAGGGATTTTGCTACTGGCCAAAGGTAAGTACAACGTTATCAAGTAAACCAGGAAAAAAAGTCACCTCTTCTCCCATGATTTAATTTGTCCAGAGGTTTATGTTGACTTTTTCATTCAATGTATGGCTTGTTCAAAGTAGAAGATTATATATGAATTTGAGAATTAAACTACCAGCATAACATGGCTGAGTTTGTTTGTTTATACCACAATGAATCAATAATAAACATTTTTGAAACTGTTTGCACTGCTTGACACTCTTTAAATGTTAGACTAATGTTATTACCATCTATTAAGCATGAGACCTTCCTATCCTGGGAATATTTCTTATCAGATCACTGTAATCTTCCTGTTGAAATATCTCAGTCAACAGATGCAGTAGGAATCTCCCTAGCTAATGGGGAGTATGTGAGAGCTGCTAATTAGAGGTTTCCCTTTCATGCTTACTGCTCACCATCTAGGCTTTGGGAAACTTGATTCTTACAATCTCTTGAGTAACCAACATGGATAAAGGTACTTCAAGGTGTGCAGGATTTAAACAGATTAAGAGAGCTGTGTTGGCACTAGCATAAGCCAAGGAAACCTTTCCAAAATTATAACCAGTGAAGGTTTGGTGCTATAGGTAGAAAAATTATAAGTAGAAAAAAACCTTGTAACTGCATCATCATCATGGTTTCTTGGAATCACATCATCTGCTGGCATGTATGGAAATATACAGTAGTGGAGAATATGACACCATATTTCCTAGGAATTTGTGAAACCTGAAGTGTCTTGAAACAAATAGAAGCAGCTCTCATAAGTCTTGAGCTTATTCTGGGAGTGCCAGTTTACTTTGATTCAAATGCCTCTGTGAAGTTACTCTGTTTTGTTACAGAAAATACCACCTGGAATCAGCTGGGCTGTGATTATCACCACTGAGTCCTGCAATGGGCACTGCTGGAGATTGTGTGTGCTGTTAGATTGCAGTGAGACAGGCTGTTATTGCTGTCACTCTGAGTCAGTCCAGACTTCCCCTCAACACTCAGCTTTCCTACAATCCCCTGAACCCTTCTACCTTCAGACTTTCATAACATGACCTATTACACCTTTACTTTGCTGCTTCCAAGTACTTAAATTAGTCAAATCATGCAGGCTGCTGTTGCTCTGTGTGCAGATAAACTCTGCTATCAGTTGCATAGCTGGTTGTGACTGATTTATACAAGTCCCAGCCTGAAGGTGATACAGCTGGTGCCAGGCAATCCCAGCACTGCTGTTTGCTGTCTGCCTGCTGCTCTATGCAGCCACGTTCTGGGTGTTTCTAACACAGTCCTACCAGGAATTCAAACAACACACACATTTTCCTGATGCATATGGGAAGAGGAATAGCACTAGATCACTGTTGGAAAAATTGTAAAACCTTTCTGTTCCTCTAGGTCTTGGATTTCTGAGAGGAATTTACCATGCCACGCCAACAGAAGCACACAAACACTGGGACAACTTTACACATTCCTCCTTCAGGAAAAAGGCTGTAGAAATCAATGGCAATTTGTTGGACTGAAGCTACCAGAGTTTTATTTCAGCTTTCTCTTTGCCTGAAGTTGGATTTATTTTCATGTTTAAAATGAGTGGTATTTTTAAAACCAAAAGCAGTGAAAATCTTCACTATGTATTAACCTGCAATTGCTTACTACTTCTCATGGGATGTTGGCAGAGCAATGTTTTGAGACAAACATTCTGAGATGAAACTAATTATGCACCCATATTATCTGGAAGATTGTAGGAGAGTGTCATTCCACCAGTTCCATGTCCAAGCTTCACTATAAATTAAGGTAGATTTTTTAGATTTCCTCTGCAGTCAGTGGTGATGGGCATCTCCAGAGGGAACTTTGGCCATTCCTAAAATAAATTATTTGCTTTCTTCAAGTGGCTGACTCCCTGTCAATGGTAAGTCTGAGCCATCTCCTAGATGAATAACAGATGCTCTCTATTAAACAAAGGATGAGAGGCTCTGCTGACTACAGAACCTCTTTCTGCCATTCTAGCTTTCCTTATTGACTAAAAAAGTATTCTTTCTTCTTTGTGGTGTGGGGCTTTGTTATATACAGTGCAGGTTAGAACAGTCTAATCTGTAGGCACCTGAAAGTCCATGGATTTTGAAAATATATTAAATCAACATTTTAACATGAACAGAAGCATTTATGTTACCTTTGCACATTACCATATGGTCTTTATCCCAGCTAATATGAGCATTCATATTCATAGGAGTGTTAACTCTACTGGAATGTTAACTACTGTCAAATCTGGAAACACCTAGATTTGCCATCCTGGAAGGGAGCCAAGCTGGGTTGATGTCTAGTATCACTTTGCCAATGCTGCTCAGCCCAGCACTGGTACTTCTGACAAAGGCCTTCCAGCCTCACAGTAGGCAGATAAAGAATAATCTGCTTTCCCCTCTTCCCTCATGGACAAATGCCTAATCTGTAGCAAGTAAAGATTGGCTTGAATCTGGAAACAAATTAATTTTTCTATTAAGCTGATATCCTAATTGTATTTGAAATAACTATTAAATCCCCTTCTAATATTGAACCTTAGGTTTTAACAGCCTCCTGTGGCAATGGGTTCTACAGTTTGATTTTCTACTGTTTGTGAGTGTAAAAATATTTTGGTTTTCTACCTTTTACTCTGTGAAATGCCTCCTTGTTTTTGAACAGAGGTGCATATAAATTAGGAGCTTTTCATCTTCTTACTTTGTCTCCTCTTATCTGCATTGTTTTTGAAATAGGTGATATTAATGCTCTCTTTTTCAGGGAGTAAGGTAATTTTATTTTACTCTTCTCCATGTCTGTTCTAATTCTCATCTTTGTGTCCATTCACCTAGGGGGTTTGGATCCCTTTGTGTAATAATTTCAAGTATTATTTTGATATGTATGGTGAATAGATTGATAGTGGAACTGAGATTCTACCTCTTCTAGGTAGAAATAACAAACCCTGGTAGTTTGTGTGGGAGCACTTTAATTTGTAACTAAGCATATTTAAGAAAAAAAATCCACATATTATGTGTATTTAAATGAAATAATGAACTGTAACACCTATAGTTAAATGAATGAGAAACAGAAGAAAGGAAGAAATTTTGTAATTTTTGAGATAATTCACAATTCATCTACTTATGTCTCTAAAACAGACCAATGTCTTTACCAAGACACATCCAAACCTATGGATGTCAGGACCTGTCATCTACCACAAAGCAGGCAAAACTGACTGTAGTTTTGTTCTCTGAGAGCCCATTTTAAAATGAATATTCTGAGCATCCCTATTAAAGCAGGATGTGAGAGAAAGGTAAATAGCCAGGGGAGACTTCTTCATGCAAAAGGAAAGCCCCCTGCATTTCAAGAAGCTCCCTCTGTGCAGACAAATTCTGTAAACAAGGTTGGGTTAGTGTTAAGGCAACTTAGAAAATTGGAAGAAGAGATATTGAAAGAAAAGGGCAATTTATAATGAAAGGCAACAGAGAAGATTGAAATTATCTGTTTTCAGCAATTTAAAGAAAAGATTAAGGTGCCAGAGTTTTTGGAAGGTGAAATAACCAATTTTTAGAGTGAAAGAAACAGATCAGGAGTTACAGTTTATGGAGGCTGGGGACTGAGAAGTTAGGTCAAACCTGAGCTCCACGAGAATGCAGCTTCTGATAAAGGAGTTGTGTAAAACAGAGAAAACTCAGTATGTGGGATGTTTAAGGCAACCCATTGCTGGATGTAGCTCTGATGTCCAAAGAACATGCATAGAGCAAAGCAGGTCATCTTTGTTTGTACTTGTTTCTCAGTGATGGCTCTCCTTGAAATGCTTGTGATGCCTTTCCTGACCATACAGAATGTTTAAACTAGAGTTGCTTAATTTGACTTTCATATCAAAAGAAATAATTCCAGCTCTGACAGTGAGGAGTTGTGGTTTGTGTTAAAGCCAAACCACACAATCTGCATATCTATGTAAACTGAGATTGTTGCTGTGTGTGGCTGCTCTGCTGATGGACAAATCAGCACAGTGACCATAGTATTTCTTCTGTATTCAAAATCACTCTTCTGTGGCATTGAGCAGTATTAGAAAGTTTAGAAGCATTGGATTAAATTTGAGCATCTCCTTTTTTCTTCACCTGTCATTCCATCCTCTCTCTTCCTGTTTTTCTCTCCCAGGAACAGCTATAGTCACAGGCATTTTAAGGTTTGTGTAGTTCTAACTTTGAAATAGACTTATCTGTTGTGAACTGGCAGAAATCCATTGATGTTATGCTGGATTAATACAAATGGTTCTCTGTTCTGTCCTCCCACATCTGAAAGGCCAAGAATTCATAATCCAGATCCACATTATAATAGTAGATGTATAAACTAGGTATATTTTTAGTAAGCAAGAAAAGCTGACTGAAGAGCAGGATTAAAATACTATGGAAAGACAGGCTTTGATAGTCACATTTCTTAAGAGCAGTGTGCAGCCTAAATAGATTTTAAGAAATTGGGACCTTACCTTTTTTGGTTTTGATGTTCAGAAACCAAAGCATCAGGCTGCATTTTGAGGTCACATTTATCACTCCCACTTTGCAAATGATGACAACGTAGAGAACAGAAAGCAGATGATAAATCCTTTTGATGCTGTATTATTGTGCTTTATTCCTGCACATATGCACCCAGGCAAAGTTTGACCTGCTGTGGGGTTAAGAAAAATGGATGGAAAAAGGTATTTTAGAAAAGTCCCTGGTGGGGCTAAGAAATACTTGCTAAAGACTTTTCTTCTGATACATCAGTTCTCATCTAAAGGACTTACTTGTGTTATTTCAGTTATAACCTAGTAAATATTTAACTTGTTAAATAAGAGTCTTGAGGCTGTGTGATTTATAAGTGGGTGTAGCCCTTACTTTGGCATTTACTGTGACCCTTTGTTCTGGACGTAGCAGAACTAAATTAGTGGGTGATGTAAAGATAATGGTTATTTGCTGTAATTTCTGGATAGATAAAAATACTAGGCAGATGCTAAAGGTTACTTTTAAGAAAAATGATAAGCTTTTATGTCATGAACTATTTAAAATGAAATAGGTGTGTTGACAATCTTTATTAAAAAAATCACAGCAAATGCCTTCTAAAATGTAATTTCTGTGATGAGGATTACTCATTTTCTTAGAGATACTGTGAGAGTACTATATTGGATATGGAATCAATACATGCTTTGTTTCATGCAAAATTGCTTTGAAAACAATAATTTCTTGGCACCTGTTCGATTTTTCTGTGTCAAGTTTCATGACACCTTGATGTATGGATCTGGTGGTGTGTGAAGAACAAAAGGAAACATGGCTCCATATTTGACAGGATGCCATACCTGCTCTCTGAGGCATTTCTCAGGCTGTGCAGGATTCAGTGTATGTCTTCATAATAGAGAATATCTCCATCAAACCTGCAAAGCATTTGGCTAAAAGAATTTTCAGTCTAACTATTCACATTGTATATTAGACAAATTGGAAAATCTGGAAAAGATGATTCTCTAAACATGTCAGGAATAAAATGCTAAGAAAGCAGAAAAGAATTTTTTTTCCAAAAGAATCCTGTTTTTCTGATTTTTCTGTGGTTTAGCACTTGTAGTTCTATAATATGGTTGAAGCCAGCATTCTCTGAAGTCTCTGAGGTTGCTCTGTTTCTAGCACCTAAGAAGTTATCTTCTTTAAGTTTTAGGGCAATTATTCTGTTGAATTTAGGTAATCTGTGGTAAAAGTGATCTCCAGTTAGAAGTTCAGTCCAAGCAAATGGCTTTAGCTGAACTCACAGGACCCTTAATGTACTTTTCAGATATGGAAAGTGCTAGTCAGTTTTGTTCCTCATTGGAGTTCTCATGCAGGAAATAAGCTTCAAAGAGATCTTAGTGCAGCAGTGTGTTATTAACTCCTCATTGCAGTTGGATGAAGCCTTGAAGAATGTGATAAAACTGAACTGTCTTAATGAAACAGCTTTTTAAAAATTACATTATGTGCAAGCTAATAGCTGCTTCAAAATTTTGTTTTGTTAGCTGGGAAGCATTAAAAGCTCAAAAACACTGTGAAGGATGTGTTAATCAAAAATATTAATTAAGTGTGCTGACCTCCAGATATATGTTCCCATGCACAAAAATTAGGGCTCTGTAATTGAGACCCATTAAATACTGTGTCTATACTGGCTGAGTTAGCAGCCTCAGGTGCTGTCTGGAATCCAATATTACCAATTTAGCTATATAAATGGGTGGAAAAAAAATAAAGCTTTAACAGCAATCCAGTCTTTACTAGGGGGAAGGTGCTGAAGATGCAAATAAAAAGCTCTCCTATAACCTCTTTTAATGTATACATTAAGTGTATTCAGTCTGTCCTCACTTTCCTCCTGTTAAAAGAAATTTATTATTTGAGACTGAGCTGTGCAGATTTCTGTGCTGCTCAGTGGTTGTGCTGCAATACAAAGATCATAGATCTCATTCTCATGTAAGGACACCTCTTCCTTTCTGTAGCAGAAACTCATTAATTTTAATATACACCAGTGAAGCAGCTGAGTGAGCTTTGAGCTCTCCTTCGTAGCAACATGTTGTGTTGCTTCTGCACCACAGGGTTCATTATTCTTTTATTAAGAAAGCAAGGAGTACAGTGTGTACAGTTCTAATGCTATCTTGCTCAGATGTCACAGCACTCTCCAGAAATGTAGAGAGACTGGTTGAGAAATAAAACAAAGTATTCTTTGTTTTGTTTAATCCACGAGTGAGGAACATGTGGCACATATTTCTAATTTATTTGCTTCTCCTCTATTTTCTTCTTACTCTAAAGTTGCACAGGCCAAGGCTAGGAAAACTGTGTAAGAAAGAAATGCCAGTGATGCTCTATAGGACCAATAAAAACTTGTCTGCAAACAACTGTGTGTAAGGCAGTTTCTTAAGCCTCCATGATTTTACCATGCTGATGTATTTTTACAGAGGGACACATTTGTTTTCTGTGTTGCTTCTTTAGAATTGAGACTTCTTTCAAGTCTTGGGAGCTCAGTTCCATTTCTGCCAGTTCATAAATGGGTCTGGAAGTCTTGTTAGGAGGACACAGTCAGGGCCCTGGTGGCTGGCTTGCTATCAACAAATCTCTGGTGGGTGACCGAGGAGAGTTAGAAACAGTACAATGGATAAAAAACCACCTCTCTATCTCAAGTATTGGGTTAAGCAAAGGGAGCTGGATGGCTGGCCAGGAGGACAGGGAAATATTGTGGAAGTGTGGTAGTTGGAGAGACTTGCTGCTTGGACAAAGGCAAATCCTCACTCTGAAATGTCTTTGTGAGAAGCATTGAAGATTCCTACCCAGAGAAAAACTCAGGTGTGGAGATAACAGAAAGTTAGAAAATGTCAGGCTCTATGAAAAGAGCCAGATGATGGCAGCACAGAATGCAACACAACACTGAGAACATTCCTGGATTAAGTGGTAAGAGATGTGCCTTTGAAAACTGAGTCAGAGTTCAATATTTCCATCTCATCCTCTACTTCAGCAGGGGCTTTTGAGATACAGGTTTCTGGCACTGGGAAGAATAACAGAAAACAATCATTTTGTTCCATGTATGTGTGTGCTGATCTTTCATAAGCTGTGCAATCAATCAGCTCGTACAATTTTCTATGTGGCATCAGAGATAAGCAGTTCTGCTTCATCCTTTCACACCCAGAAACCTTGTATTTTTTCCTTTACTGTATAAATTATTCTAGCAAGTCCTGCTCTCTACAAAAAAATACCTTCCTAATTTTTGTGATCAAAACCTAATCTGTTACTACCACAGCCTGCAAGACAGAGTTCACAATATAGCTCTGGCTATGATAGAAAATACAAGCCATGTGCATGTTACTTTTTCAAGAGAGACACTTAACTAATGTCTGGATCACAGATGGTTGACTAGAGCACCAAAGAAACTAAAGTTTGGTTTTTTTTATCTGTGATAGGTAAATGCTGTGTCTGTGACAAAACACCAGTCTGTGTTTTCCTGGAGCACTGTTTACTGGTATATGGCAAAGCTAGATAAAAGAAGGATGTTTTCTAGTGAAACCTACCCAGGGCACCTCACTGTTATGACAGGAGAACAGGCCTCAGAAAAAAAGTTGACTCTCCTTTCCATTCCTGAGACATCTTACAAGTAATAGATGCTTGATGGATTCCTCTGGCTTACAAAAGCAAATTTGAACCAGGAAGAGATATCTGGAATTCCCACTGACAGAGAAGTGAAGCCCTCACCTAGCATATGTACAATAAAGCAGGAAGAGGAAAATACCTTAAGGGGAGGGGAGAAAACTAAGATACATGCTGCTACTTACTGTCTAATGCAAACCAACATCTTTGCCAATACAGACAAATTGCTCAATGCAGCACTTTGAAGATCTAATGTATGGTAAGTGCTCTTATTATTTATTTTTTTTTACTACAGAAAATAAACTTGCTCATCTAAAGAGATATATTGGAGATTTATCTTTTAAAAAATTGTATTAAAAAGTAATCTCAGAAATTTTTATGAAAATGATATGGTACATTTATCAACACAGTAATAAAGCATTCACAATTAGGCCCTCTATTTTGTATAGGCTTGAAGGAAAAGAGTTTCTGAGTCAGCATGTGGTGACATTAAATGTATTTAAAGGTAGTTTAATAATAGTCTTTTCACATCCTTTTAGTGCACACAGCTCTTACTTTAAAAGAAGAAAATTGCTCCTGGGGGTTGAGTGCACTGCATTCATGCAATTCTGCACCTCTGTGAGTGCTACAATCAGGAGGGTGAACAAAACATGACCATGAAAATGGGCATCATAAATGTGGAGTGCTGGTGCACATTTTCAGGGATGCTAATGAGGTGTGTGGCAGGGGTGAGGAGACAGAACCTCAGCACAGGGCTGTGCTGCTCCCCCTTGCTATTCTGCATTTCCAGCAATGCAATCTTTGGTGTCTTTATTTTAAAGCCAGACATGTATTGGTGTGTCTGCTGGGCACTGCTGCTATTCTTTTGGAGTGAACAGGAATATCCTGATACTTTATCCTGTCACAGTCAATGTTAAGGCTTTAACAGCTCCAATAAAACTCAATGCTTCTAGTTAGCAGCTAGATTTTATAGTTAATTCTCTGGGAGCTCTAAAGTATGCTGCATAAATTATGTTGTATGTCTATTTATTATTAGTTAGATTTGTTAGGCAGAATTTATAATTACATAGATACATAGACATTATAAATATAACTACAGGAGATAAGACAGATTCTGAACTGAAACAAAGTGTCAGTCTGAAAGTGGTAGAATGGTAACCAAAGAAGGTAATATTTTTAAGTGTTAGACTTCACTAAAGAAATTCTCTGTTGTTTCATTTGGAAATTAAGCAGTTTGCTGACTCTGATGCATATTGAACTTTCTCATTTGTTTTAGGGTTCATTATCACCAAGATGAATAGAAAGAAAATGCTATTGTATTTGAAACAGCTGCTTTTTCATTATAAATGTACACAGTAATATGTATGGCAGTATCAGAAACTGTCCAGAGCCTCCCACACAATCTCCAAATAAGAAATATAAAAAAAAAAAGTATCACCTTTCTTGGCTACTTTACCTTTTGGGACATTGAAACTGATGAGGTGCACACATTTTCTGTGCACAGTAAGTCTGCAAAACTAATATAAGTTATCCACTTAGTCTTGTCTTCTATTTTCAGGGTCTGTATTTGCAGATCATTTTAAGAGTTGCATATATCAAAAGGAAAAAAACCTAATTTTAATAAATCATTACTTCATATATAGGGTAAAACTGATTGCAACTGATTTGTGACTGTAATTTATCTGCCTATGTTCTTCCCATCATTCCAGTTTGCTATGACTATTCTTCACAACTAGTTGCATGTTGTTTCTTAGCATTACTGGGTGCTGTTATGTATTTGCCAGGTTTTACCCCAAAGGTCTTTGAATATCAGTTCTGAGTGAAATTTTTACTGTACAGTAGGTGATTTGCAAAGTGCTTTGTGGTATTTGGTGATAAAAGGTGCTATTTAAATTATCTTTACTACCATATGGCCTCTTCATGTTCCTGTTTCAAATCCACTGGGAGAAATCTCTCAGTGCCATCAACAGAAGCACATCTGGTATGCACAGAGCCTATGACAGAATATTCTTCTGGCTTGATTCATGCTTTTATAAAAGTTCCAATATATTAGACCCAAGATGAAGAAACAAAGCCTCTGAAAAATGAAAAGCCACTCCACAACGTGTGAAGATATGCCAAAAGCTGTCCTCAGTGGGCACAAGCATGACAGATTTTAAATTGTTTTCGTCGGAGTGAAAATCTCTTGTAAGGGTGTTGCTTAAAAACCATCTGGACTTTCAGGTCAGTAGTTAGTTGCAGAAGTGCTCCAGACCCTGCATGTTCAAGCACAGCATGCTTGTTACTAAGTTCTTTGTCCCAGTTGCTGACCACCAATGTGCTGGTATGAAAGTAAATGATGACTATCTGCAGCTATGTTTTGTGTTGCTTTTAGATGAGGGAAATAAGTAATCTTACCCGTGGGAAATGCTGATTGTCATGCCTTCAATGCAGACAGAGTTTCATTCTACTGCTTACAGAAAAGCATGCCAAATTTGTGTCAGTGATTCTTTCCATTGCAGCATCTTCCAATCTGAAAACATTTTCAAAATAAGAATGACAATACTGGTAAGAATGAACTTTGACAGCAGTATAATGAAATGTGTGGGAGGGAGCATTCAATCTGCAGACTTTGAAAGAAAATCTAATTCCACCTCCAGTCCTGCAATATGTGGTATTGGACCAAGGACTTTCAGTACAAGTAGCAACAGTGCACAGTCTAATTCATGCATGGTGATAATAATCCCCTCTGGTGCATGCAATATTAATACTCCAGGGTTTTCTCCATCTGTTGTCATGTATGCTTGAAAAGTAACCTCTTTGAGGTAGAAAGTCAATCTATTGTTTCATGCATTTTCCTGTGCCTAGCACAGCCAGCCACTGATAGGGGTATATAATCACTACTGTGGTACAAACAACTTTTTGTTTGTTTGTTTTTAATCCTGGAGAAGTCACAGGAATGAAGAAATAATAATATCACTCCTAGGTGTACAAACGGCTTCCTGGTTTGTTTTGTTTTTAATAAAGGAATGTAGGTGTGAAAGTTACCTCATTACTGTAATGAAGGTCCAGATTTTCACATAGTATAACTTGTGGAAATCTACGACAAATGCACCAAACAGCAGCAGAAGAGACTTTCTGTACTGGTGTGAAGGTAAAAATAATGATCATGGTACCTGTGGTGAAAGGCAGGAAAAAGAGGAAAAGGAAACTGGGCTCCCTGATGGCTGTCAGCTCTGAGGTTTCTAAAGTGTGTTTTCTCAAAACTGTCACCCCAGCTCAGGTGGAAAAGTGTCCACCTCTTTGTCCCTGAGCACTGAAAGCTGCACTGCATTTCTGCTGCCATGTTCAGAGGACCATTCCTTTTTGTAACCCTGCTGCAGTGAAGAAGCAACTCACATGATTCTATCAGTGGATCTATCGTGTTGCAGGTGAAATTTTCTAAGTCATATTAATGAGTGGAAGGAATGAGGAAAGGAGTGATGGACTTTCCATTGCTTTAAGTAAAAAATGAATGCTTGTGGATTTTGAAGAAATTCTGTGGGCTTCTAAATATAAAATTAGAGGATTTAAGGATCCTTTGTGGACCTTTTGTGTTAATATAAAAAAATTCTCAAATATTAACAAGTAGGTGCACAAAAAGAAGATTCTGTCTCTATATAGCAACTTCTAGAAGAAAATTTGTTCTGAGGCTACTCTTTTCCTCTTGTATTGACTATCGTCAACAATCAATTCAAAGCTTTTATTTTTTAGCTTATTAATACATCATAGGTAATTGATTAGACTCACATTTTCATATTTAGTTATCCTTTCTTATCCTCCTAACAACCTGCACTTTCTTTGTGAGCAGAGAGCATTTGTCATGCAGTGTGTGCTGGAAAAGCAGAGGACAGAGGTGGCCATCTTGGTTGCTGTTCTGTTCAAGTTTTTGTTTGGCTGATCTGAGGGGCAGAATTACATTATTCATTGAGAGAAGCCATGGCTCTGATTTTTTGGGTGACGTATGTCACTTTCAAACATGTTTATAAAATATTCCTCCTAAGAAGACCTTTGGTAAAAGTGTTTTTGCAAAGAGACACTGCTTGATGGAATTAGGAAATGGGATTTTCCTCCAGGTAAACATTTAAGTGGGGCTTTTTTTCTTGTCTGGTTGTGGGTTTTTTTCTTCCATCTTGAGTTAAAATAAAAAGCCAACAGTTTGCAGTCTCTCTTGGGTGGAAAGTACATTTTAGGACAACAGGGATGGAAATTTCAGCTTACCTTTAGATGCTAACAGGCTATACAACATCCTCTTGGAGCAGCCACATTCCTCGAAATCCATTCAGGTCTCCTGTGAGTGCTTTTTAGCTGATGGTATATTTCTTTCATTATAATTTCGACTGACTCAAATAGTTATCCAGGCACAGATGTGATTATGGATGAGTGCAAAATTACGACGACTCATTCCCTAAGGAGAATTCAACTTCAAGTTGCTTGGACTGTAAGGGATACACACACTTCAGACAACTCCTAAAGTCTCTTCTGCTAGTGGTGAAAAATAGCACTTTTCATCAAGGAAGAAGAGCAAACTATTGCCATTCTTAACGAAGTGGAAGTTGCACTTTACTGGACTCCAGAAAATGTCCTGAATTTCATCTTTATTGGGTACTAGGTGTCTGTGGCAAGATTCTGGCAGCAGGAGAGGGGAGGGTGTTGGCTCTGTGAGGGCGGCCTCTGTGAGGAGAGGCCGGAGCTGCCCTGGGCCAGGCACAGCAGGTTCCAGGAGGTTCTGCAGCAGCCCCCCAGCCCCTCAGAGAAAATAGGTGGTGCCTCCTCGAGAGTGTATTGAAGAACAGACAAAATACCACAAAAGTGGTGAAGAGTGAGGAAAAAAAGTGTGAGAAGCAGCCCCATGACCCCCAAGGCTGGAGAAGGAGGGGCAGGAGGAGATGCCTCAGGTGCTGAAGTAGGGATCCATGGTGGGAATGAGGTGGGAGCTCCCAGAAGGAGCCAGAAGGTTCCCTCACATCTTTCCAGTGAAGGGATGAAAATGTCTTTCTTCTGTGCCAGTTACAACACAGGGCAAAAAATATCTCGGGTAGAGGAGAGCACATCTCTTACTGAGGTAAATGTTATATTTCTTGGCATTAACCTTTTCATTTGTGTGTTAGGGTTTTAGATCTTCTGGAACAAGGAAGCGAAGCGTGATTGCTTGGAAGACAGAAAATACACAAGTATTAATATTTAATTCTTTGCCTGGGTCATTCATTTTTTGGTCATAATGCTTAAAAAAAGCACTTGGCTGGAGTGTGAAGAGATGGAAAGTGTGGCCATCCCCACAAGGCGTCACCACAGGGCCTGTGCAGGGAGGTTGTGTGGGAGGTGAATCTCTGCCAGTCAGGCTGTGGGAGCCCAGCCACAGGCCACAGTCCGTAGTGAACAAGCAAATCAGTGCCTTGTGCCAGAAGCAAGTTAGGTTCCTTAGTTACAGCTCCTGGTCACTGGGCCAAGTACAGATAGCCCTCTCAGCCTCCTCTTGTTCTTTGTTTGCAATATACTTGGTGCAGGACGACACGTTGTGTGTGATGCAGCTTTACAGAATGTGAACACAAATGGGTCTTTAAATTTGCACAATTGGAATTTGTTTGTCCAGATAACTCATCCTCTCTTGCATGCGTGAGCACACTTGGAGGCATGCACACAGGTTTCTGCTGTATTTAACATTGCCAGGAAATATAGAAGTAGTTTTTGGTTTTGTTTTGTTTGTTTGGGGTTTTATTTGTGTTTGGTTTTTTTTCTTTTTTCATGACTTGTATTTTTGTTGCTTTCCTTTAAGGTCTAGGTCAAGTAACTTACACTGGCTGCACCCAATCATTTTCTAATTGTGTGGTTACAGCATTGTTAAAATAAGCCATCAGATGGCCATGAAAACATAGTCCTTTGTACCCTAGCACCTGGGGTTCATGAGGACATATAATCCCTAAATGCCTGAGCGCAGTTTAGTCTGGGTTGGTTGGATAAGTAGAGAAAAATTTGTCTTGTGGTAATACACTCATGAGAAATTGTTCTATAAACATTCTAGTTTTAGTTTGCAACTGACAGTTCATCTGCAATCTACCCTTTCTTACCAGGTTTTTGATCTGTCAGGGACATGATGTCATTCTGTGTCACGTAGCCTGGGGCATCTTCACATGCCTCTGCAGGGTACACCAGTCTGATTGCAACTTGTAAATTCACAACTTAGAAAAATCGTTATGTAACTGCAATAAAATGTCTTCTTTTGCTCAAAGCAGTCACACAGAGCTGGATTCCTGGTGAGTGGAAAGCAATGAAGTTAAAGCCAGTGGAATTTACACTGCTCTATACCAGGTGAGTACAATGACTGTGGCCTTGTCATTGTCGTTGCAATAGTGACCCCTTGCAAACTTGAACACACCAGAGCCTTTGAGGCAACAGAGGCTTGAAGTGCTGGTGTTTTCATTGTCAAACCTTCAGTGAACTGAGTGGGGCTGAATTGCTTTTCCCATGTCCACTACAGCTGTAGTGTAGACAAGCACAGAACCTGCTGCCTGCAGCCATTAAGAGTCTACAGCATCTCTTCAGAGCAAGAGAAACCTGAAATGCCAGTGGGTGATCTGGCTGCCCCAGGGAGTTCATGAGTATGTAAAAGTGTTTTGAGCTGAAATGGGATGAAGAAATTGAGGTTGCAACACAGTTGTGTCAAAAATAATCTGAACGTGGCTGAATGTGATGAAGAGGTTAAAATTAGCATTTACTTGTGCTAGCAGTTTCTTACTTTGAAACTCTTTGAGGAAATGCTGCACTGAATACAGAACTGCAGCAGTTAAATGCATGACAAGTGTTAAAATTTTAAGGCCTTTGATTCTGCTTTTGTCCTTCCTATTTGTTAGATCTAAAGCTGCTTTTCAGCCATCAAGCTGTAACTTAAAGCAGGTTTGTGCTTTCATCTTTGTTGATCCTTCTAGGAAAAAAACCCATAATTTGTAAATAAACAAACTTTTTCTCCTGCTATAGATGATGCTATAAGACTGTACGTTTATATATTTATATATTAATTATCCATTCTCATTTATTTTTGACTATTAAATATCTATCTGGAATATAAAGGATAATTATTGCAACACTGTGAAAGTTCTGCAGGTACTTTGTTAATTTTTAGATAAATTAGCACACATTCCTTTATTAAATAATAGTAATAACGTATTTCCCTTGGTATTTAATTAGATCCTTCATATGCTGGGTGACACACATACTTTTTAACAAATACCTTTATAACAAACGCAGTGAAATTTGGGGTCGTTTTGTACAAACTTGGTTTTGTGAAATCAACAGACCCGCTGCCCGTGCTCCCACCAGGGGGCAGGACGAGACAAAAATTAAGGAGCATTAAGTGGAAAAAAAACCAACCCACCAGCCCTGCTTTTAAGCGCCCTTCAGCTCCTGCAGAAGCACAATCTGCAGCTGGGTGGCTGTCCGAGTGAGCACAAGCGTTCGGGTTATTCTGGGGGGAGTAAAAAGGGCTTCTCTTCTGCTTCAGTGTGTATATATATGCGTTGTGCTCTGAGATAATCTATGTCCTTACAAACAGATTTACTTACAGAAGCATTTTTAAACTCTATAAAGCTATATAATAGGTTTGTATGTTTCCCATTTGTAAAACAAACAACCCAACCCAAACAAAACGGTGTTGGTTTAAATCTTCTCTGCAGCATTTTTGCTATTATCTTTCTTAAACACAGTTTGCAGATAATCCTGGAGACTACAGTTCGAGACTGCAGCATTATGTTGTCGTTTGTAAAAACAATGTTAGTAGGAGCCCGAGGCTTCTGCCAGGCCCAATTACAGGAGATCTCCCCCCTCTGAAGTGTCTGGAATAATGCAGAAGAAGCCTCCTTTCTGTGGTATTGCCATGACCCACTTGTTCTCTGCTGGAAGGAGACCACTGACTGAAGCCTCTGGTGCAACCATAAGTCAAATGACTGTGAGGAACAAAAACTAGTGCAAAAACTGATCACAGAAGTGGATGTGCTTGTAAGGAATGCTGTTCATAATTAATGATAGCCTAATCCCAGATGATTTGGTTACTCATCTCTGAGCAATAAGATTGCAAAAGACTTTTTTGTAATTACACCACAGAATTTAATATGGAGTTGAATCATCTGGGAATAGCAACATATCAACCAGTTCCCAGGCCACTCCAAATCTACAGCTGAGGAATGAAGTCTGTAGCTGTTACTTTTGGGTTGCTCACAGCCACGATTTTAAAAGTATTCTGCCAGTGATACAAACTACAACCCATCAGAAGCCATGTTGAGAGTAACTGGATTTTCATTCATTGTAGTTTTGTATAGGAACACTGTGGAAGTAAAAAACAGCTTGAAATTGACAGTACTCTTAGCTTTGCCTATGGGTCTCCCAGGCTTAAGGAATGTGTTTCAGCAATTGCCAGAAAAGCAAGGCCCCCTGTGCTTAACAGAAAGAGTTTCTCTCTATGACCTGTAATTAAAGACTATTCTAACTTGAATATCTTTGGAGCTTTTGTTTTTCACTTACACTTGTTTCAGTATTGCATTTGACTTGGCAGATAAGTTATTCAGGTAGGTCAACTATGTCAAACAGGTAGTTAGAATAAATACAAACAGGTTTGGAAGGTATCAATGCTCAGAGGTGCAAGTGATGATGACAGTGAATTCAGAGTTTCTTCATTCTTTCATATAGGTACAGCTCTTTTCATCTGAGGCTCTCAGGAGTGCTAGAACTATTAATTAATGAACCTTCTTAATTCTGTGAAAGAAGAATGGTAATTATTATGAGATAGAGTGGTAAGACAAGGCACAGAGAAGTAGTATACATAATGTTAAATACTTTGGTAGTCTCTGAAGTACTTACAGTGTGAATTCTGACAGGTAGAGTTGGGATCTGAGAACAGCACCAAAAAAAATAGCCACTTCAGGATATCTTGGAATGAGAACATGAAATAATTTTCTAATCTTGATCCTATTGTTCTTTTAACTGTGGGACCTAAAAACTCTCAAGCATTAGTTGAACAGCAATCTGTGTTTCAATAGCTATAGGAACAGATGTAAACACAACTACCTCTTGTGATGAATTATCTTCTATTTGATATTTTTCTAAACTTCCTTGGATCAGAAAATTCCAAGAAAATCTTGGTTTCTCAAGTATTTTTCTAACATCTATAATACAGCATTAAAAGGTGAGTACAGTGGCTTATATACTGTTATTTATATATTTATATACCTGCCCTTCATGGCCTTCAGCTTTGGTTTCACATGTATCTGCCTTTCATCTCATCCTCATCAAGGTGTGAACTGGAACACTTTTCATGAAATACCTTATACAGATTATTGGCTCTGGCCCTGATGACTAAGGGATAATTCTTTCTTGGGTGAAAAAAAGTGAAGTGTAGGTGCAAAGTACTCTTTCCTGAGGGCAAATGGGAATGAAGGATGTGAAGATAATCCATAGATTATTGTGGAGTAGGAATCTTTTTTTTTATTACTTTAGTTGTGTGTTTAAAATATTTTATGAAAAAAAATGTATTTAATGTTTGTTTAACTGAGAAAATGGAGAGTAGGAAAGAAAAAAAGAAAATACATCAATCTAACGGAAAGCCTACAGACATCTTCTTGGTTTTCAGATATCTTCTTCAGTGCTGTTTCCATGGAAATTATTTATAGTGCTGAGAGGGAGTGAAGTGCAGGTCACAGATCCTCAGAGCTACAGTAGGCTCTCAGCCCAGTTAGGCAGAACCTGACAACAACAAATGGGAATGTCTTTGAATGGAGCTCTTCTGCTTTCTGAGAAGGCAATCTCTTATAAAAATGTGGATTGGAAAGGAAAATATCTCTATGGCACTTTGGGGTGCAGTTGGAACCAAGAGCTGTTGGTTTTCATAATGAAAAGAGCTTCAAACTCTCTTCCCTCCATTTCTCCTCCTCTTACTGCTTGAAGTTGTTTAGTGTTTCATTACATTTATTAGAGCAGAATTCTAAGTACCATTTTGGATAATTATAATGTATTACAGTTCAGCTAATTATTTTACCTCTTGAATGATAATCTCTACCTGAGATATGCTGTAGCAGAGCACAAAAGACAAATAAGGCACATGTGGATATTTGCAGTCATCAAGGAGTATATTCTGCCTTTGTTTTTACAGCAAAATATATTTTAGGTAAAATATTTAAACATCTATGGTATGTTTTTATATATTATATTTATGTATATTGCATATATAAAGGTTTTATTTTCTTTTCTAGAAGTTACAAAAATATAAACCATTTGTGTGATAGACTTTTGTGTAAAAGAATTCCTATCTTTATAGGAATATAAAGAAGTAAAGAGAGGTGAACAGATATATGGACTTCGATTTGAATTATAGTATCAATCCATTTGTCACAGTTTACTTGGCAGGATTAATGTGATATTGAGGAGATTCTTACCCTTTCTGTCAAGAAAAAAACCCTTAGGGACAATTTGTAAGAGTCATTTGTTTCTTAATTCCTTTCTTAGTTTATTAGAGACTCAGGAATACTCCCTGTTCAAAGCCATGGAGTTACCTGTGGCCTGTGCAGGCTCTCTGTGAACCACATAATGTGGAAATAGCTACAGTGTGACCAGGATTTGGTTTTTCCATTTGGCTGGAGAAATGCAGGGTGTTCAATATGACAGTAACTCACTTCAGAATTACTTCATCTGCATTCCAGGAAAAGAATAAATGCAGGAGGACTATATTGAAATGGAGTATCCTAGTAATTACTTTTGTGAGTATTGTAAATGTTTACACTAAGAATGTTAATATTCCTCATTTTGATCTCATTAATCTTTGAGTTCTTGTAGATATTGTTGCACAGTGCATTTCCAGTGCAAGTCCAGTATAATTGGGAATATTAGTAATCACTCTGAAGTGTTTAACCAACTACTCTATACATATAAATCCAATTCAGATTGCTTTAGTTATAAACCCTGACTTTAGGTCTGGCATATAACAATCTTTCAGATTTAGTTTAATGTCTGAATGGTTCTGACTGCTGTAAAGTCATGCACTTTCCTGTAAATTCTTAGACAAATGAACTGTGAAAATATGGAGATATTGAAGAGATGCCATATCTGCTTATTATACCAAGCAAATAATGTTTGTCATGTCTGAAGTGTAGTGAAAATATTCATTGCTGCAGATCAAGTTTCTTTTGTTTTGGGTCTTTTTTAAATGGAAAGATAAGTTTTTACCATTCTAAAATTGTCTAGAAATGAAGGGTGTGTGTGAAAAAGTATCTTATCCTTTTTCTTCATTTCATTGACATGGTATAACATGAGCTTATGTAGTCTGTGTGTGTCTCCTCATCATAGCTTCTCAGAGGGGGGAAAAAAAGTATTGAATTTCCAATTCCATACCAGTCCAGTGCTGTGACAAGCTCTCTCTACTTCTCCCCAACCCATTGGTTTCCAAGATTTTTTTTTTTTTTTTTTCATTTGGACAATACTCTTCAAATCATCCCAGTGTTTCCAACAGTTTAATTAGGCAGGCTTCTTTACCACTCAGGTGTAAAATCTTTGGTGTCTGCTGGCTGGAGGGTAAACATTAACCACAGCCTAGAAATAAAGCACTCACCTCATTATCCATTTGAAACCATCTGTCATAAAAAGATGCAATATGCCACATCACTTTTTTTTCCCCTTTGGCATCTGCCAATTAATTTTTAATCTCTGAGAAATGTGTTGTTAAATTTACTGATTTTGTGGCCGTGCTTTTCTCAGTTTGGATATCTTGCCTGATTTATGAAGATTGCTTCCATTAAAGGAGGGTCCACTTGAAATCTTTTCTCTGTGGCACTGAACAGTTCTTCCCTTGGTGGCATCTTGTTGGGACGGACTGTTCTGAGCAGCAGTGTGCACAAAGCTGTTCTCCCTGGGAGATGCTCTTGGGAAGATAAAAAAAAGAGCAAAACAAAACAGGCCCATATGCTCCCTTCTTGTGCAAAATGTGTTCAGATTCCCACAGTGGTGTGGAGTGGGTGTGGAATCAAACATCTTAGACATGCTGGCATCTGCCCCTGAATGTTGTTCTCCATTCCTATAGCAGTGCCTTTCCCAACAGATGTGATGAATGGAAGATTGAGAACTTAAGTGCTTTCTTAATTATTCAAGAGAGTAAATCTGTATGCATTTCTAGGACATTGTGCTGTTACAGACTGAATGCCAGACTTTGGTGATCACAAGAGACTCAGCAGGTGATAATTTAATCTGTGGTTTACCTGTGACAGTGCTATGTGTACATGTTAGTGTTCCAAGACTGACTTTGACATGGATGGGATTGTTTTAAGGAAAAAGGTGCACCACTATGGCTGCCAACCAGGGCATACTCAGGGATTTCACTATTCCTTCCTGTCATGCAGGAGCACACTAGGATCCATGGTGATACTTTTGCATAGCTACCTAAAAAATGAATTGTTAGCAGAGCATTAACCAGCAATATTGTTTTGATTTTCTTTGCTGCAGGTATTGTATGCAAGCTTGTCCAACACTGTACAGAACCTTTTTTTGCTTTTGCATATGGAAATAAATACTGTTTCTAAGTATATTTTGCCCCAGTTCCCATGCATTTAATTGAAGTGGTAATTTGCTAATTGCTCGCTTATTTTTTTGTTCTAAAAAAATCCTGAATATAAGTAGTCAGAACCCAGAATATGTCTCCCAAGAGAAGTTCTGAACTATGATTTCATAAGTATGAAGCAGTATTTTAACCCTATCTGATCTTTCTATTTGATGGTATCCCTAATCTTCCAATTTTATAGCATCTAGATTGGTGTTTCATTGGAACAATACTACAGTAAATCTGGGTGCTTTCAACTCCATTGTCATGATAATGTTTTGGCAGAATACAGCTTCTTATTTATCTTACAAATTGCTAAGAGGTGGCTTTTAATTGCTAATAGGTTAGCAAACTGGTGCTTTAGTTTAGTAGCCATTGTCTGATCTCTATGTAAAGGCTGAAAGGAATTGCCTGCTAGAAATTAGTACACTGATTAGCTCTATAGTTATGTGAGAAGGGCAAGACTCCCCTGATGAAGCCCTTGCAATGAGATCTTTTTTCCTGAGGTGCAGATTGAAGCTTAGCAATGATAAAAATCAGATTGGCAGTGATTAATGTGAATTCTCACCAAGACCCACTTCTGAACACTTTACTAGTCTAAATGGCTTCCTTGGCATTTGTTTTCCATTGCACCAGATTTTTCTCATTAATTATTTTACCAAACTGAAATAGCCATCAAAAAATGTAGGATAAATGGTTTCTTCTCAGCCATGAGCAGCCATGTGCTTATCAGGCAAGCAGAAGAGTACTACCCATTAATGTGAATCTTGCTTCTAGGCTCAGTTTTGCACAGTACTGTCTGTTCTTTTTTTTTTTTTTTTCTATTTTGGCAATCAGACAGAGTGAGTCTTCTGAAACTTTTCACAGGAATTACTTTATAAATTAATTAGCACAGCTAAGAACTCTGAGTTGGACATCTCTGATGAAATATTCAGGAGAGATTTGGTTGTTCTGTGCAGTTCCCTCCTAGACATTACTGTGCAATAGCTCTACAGAGGCATTAAATATACAATACCTGAGATTTTCTTTCACAGCAGCTTGAGCAGAACTGTTATGAATAAACTTCTACTCCTGTGTTTTCATAGCCAAACATGAATGAGAAGAAATGATAATTCTTCTGCAGCATGCTGCACTTGTGAGGGGCACTTGTTTCTATAGTAATTTTAACTTTCTAGGATTCTGAAGTATCAGTGCAGTAGCTTTTGCATGTGAGCAAGATGATAAACAATGCATACTGAGGAGTTCTAGACAAATAATCATCTGTTTTTGGCTGGAAAGTGTGTTTGAGAGGAAAAGCACTGCATGAAGCTGAAGTGACCATAGGTAATGTAGTTACATGGATGTGTCAGCTGTTTGTTGTCCTGTTAGCACTTAAAACATTTCCAATTACAACTCCATTATAATTATGCAGCTCTCTGACATGGATGGACTTGGTTAATCCCTAAACATTTCTTTGCAATTGAAGTCAAATGCAGTCAGTGCTCTTGTATTCTGTTAAGGCTGACACTGAAGGCATGGGAGAGAAATGTGTATCCAATCAATTGTGTAACCACCTCAGCTCAGACCTGTCATAGTGGTTACCTGTGGAAGTACATGAAGCAGGATTTTTGGCCTCTTGAATTGGAATAGAGTATTTTGGTTGGAAGATTATCATCTAGCCCAACTGCCTCACCATTTCAGTCAGTGCACACATGTCAAAACACCAGAACAATGCAGATAGGGAAGACTTGTAACAAACTGCCCCATCCTCTTAAGAATTTCTGAGGAAGTAAAAATTGGAGGTAGAGGATGTTCTTGCCTCTTAGCATCTGGACTTAGACCTGGATGCTGATTGTTTAAGATGTTCTTAAAATGAGGGTTTCCTTCCAGTCCTTATCTGGCTGCAATTTTATTTTCTATCATCTTTCATTTTAATCTGTGCTGATATATATATATATTTAACATTATTAAATATAAAAGCAGAAGCAAGGAAAAACATCTGCTGTGAAGAATATTCTGAATTGCAGTTCAGAGAACTTATGAGTACTGTAGGCTTATCACTTGTACAAACCTGTGTGGGTGGTACACTGTCAAGTGCAGACAGCATGATGGGAGATCCCAGTATAGAAAAAAAATTTTTTAATGCTAGTAAAAAGCTGAAAAAACCCCACTTTTTTGAGAGAAAAGACCTGGTTTGGACGATGAGAATGGCACATTGGACACAAATTAAATTACTGTATAGATTTAGACAGATATGTGATTAAAAATCCATGTGCTTAATCTTCCAAGTCTTTATAGAGCTCATTACCATCATATGGGAAAATTCCAGCTGAGAACTATGGTCTAATTTATGTTAATAAGTATTAACTTACAGATTTCAGCAAACTGGCCTTGTGCTTCTAAAATCTAATTTTCTCATGCTTTTCTATGAACCAGGAAGGATTTGAAAACTTAGCTGTGCTTTTTTTTGCTAGCAAAACTGTATTTTCTGAGGCTATTGCTGTTTTCAGCTCTTTCATTAGTGCTTCCACCTGGCTTTAATGTTGCTGTCTCTACAGATGGGTTTCTAGCTAACTAAAGAAGTATTAACAGAAAGTGTTTGAGAAATGGGTGATTGGGCTCTACCAAATAAATAGTGTGAGCTCTGACAAAACGTAAAAGATAAGTGTTACCAGAACACTCTTCTGATTTCCAGTATAAATGCCAGCTACTATAATTCCACATAAATAAAAAAAATAAATAAAAGCAATTTCTTAACAGCAGGGCAGGAAATTTTCCCATCTTACAAATATTCACTATTTAAATAGCTTTTTTACTCTAATTAAATTTGGGCTCTTGAAAATATTAATGAACTCATATTATGAAAAAAATTCAGTCAGAAAAAAAATTTATTTTGGGATATTTAATTTATTTTTTATTCTTGTTTTATATTGTAAGTGTACATGTTCAGATATAAAAGGATTTTCTAATAAAACTACAATTTTTTCTTCTTTTAAGTATTAAGTATTAAAAGTGTAAGTATATAAGTATTAAAATAAAAACGTTCCAAATTATTTTGGGCAGATTGTGCCTATCCTGTTATTAGGCCTAATGCTGAATAAAAATGCTGCTGATTGATGAAGTAATTTAGGTTTCAGAATGTAATTCTATCTTTAACAGCCTTGGTCACCTGCTACACAGCTATTTATGCTGGTTCACTTCATGAAGTCCATCAGCTTTCACAGCATTTTCCTCACTTGTTTTAAAATGATTATGCTTCTAAGAAAAGTGAAGCCTCAGGCTCTGGCTTAAGCATTGATGTAAGAAGCCTCACTTAAGCATTTTATAGGGGACTGGTTGTGGGAAGTAGGACAAGAAATAAACATACAAATGTGTTCTGCTTCAGAAATATGTTTTGTTTCTGAGGCAGCAGCACTTGGTTTGTGTGGCAATGCTGGGTTGTAACCCATGGGCTGTAATTTCAATAGGTTCTTTTCAAAATAAACTAGACTGGTATGGACCTTAAAATAAAGGTTCTCAGGCTGACTGTTCTGACAAAGGATGGTAATTAATGAAAGTTTTGCTGTTTTCCAGCTTGCCACTGTTAGTGTTTTGTAGGTGTGACAAAATCCTGATCTTCAAATAGATTAAATTTGTCCCATGGACAACATGGGTCAGAACTTACTCCTTTCAGATTACAGTAAAAATATTAGGGGGAGGATTTAATGTAAATCCTTTACTTGGGTGTAAAGATTAAAGTGAGTTCTGATTAGCATAAATCTTTCAGTCTCTCATAAAACTTCAGGTTTTTTGATTCCCTGAGTAGGGAATCACAGTCATTGTGCATTTGCCAAGTGCCTGGAAAAGTCCTGTAATTATTAAATCTTTAAAAATATATCTGATTTTTCCTTCTTTTTATTATCCTTCCCAATCCTTTCTAGTTTCTGTGAAGTTGAAGTCCATTATTTCAAAGTTAATGCAAATGCAGGTATCTAAATAAAGAACCTAAATGTCAATCACTGTTTTCATAAAATTCAGTAGAAGGTGAAAGCATCAAGTGCTTTTGAAAATGAAGTTGTTTTTCATTGGAAAGGATAAAGTGAATGAATCCAATCTGGATATTTTAATCTGCATTGTAATAGAGCCTGGAAACCAGATGTCTACGTGCCATTTGTGTTTTAAAATTTTACCCTCATTGCCCACTTTCAAAAACCCAGGTCTGAAAACATGGAGTTTTTCTTAGCTGGGAGAAACTACTAATTAGATACCTAAGAATGGACTTAACATGTTGGTGTTCTTCAGATTTCAGAGCTTTGCTGCAAAGTTGTAGCAGTATTAAAACAATTCCAGTTTTAATCAGGATTATGTCCAGGTGGGTTTTGAAATCTCCAGAGAATGAAACTCCACAGCCTCTCTGGGCAGCCTGTTCAGTGTCTGTCACCCTCACAGGGAGGAAGTTTTTCCTTATTTTCAGGTGTAACTTTCTGTGTTCCAGTTTATGCCTGTTGCTCAGAAGTATATGGATGCAGTGTAGTCATGGAGATCTAATGAAAACATACTGCACTGAAATATAAATGCTGTTGTTACAATGCTACTGTTACAATCCCATTTAAAATGAGCATTTAGTCCTAATTTCTAAGACACTGAAGGTACACACAGGCACACACACAGTCACAAAGAAGGCAGTTGCTGGCATTTGTAAAAGCCCCAAAGCTTATTTTTAATTATAAACTAAAATATAGTAATGTTTTTTCTTTTAGTCTAATCAAAATTAACATCTGAATATTACACTAATTGTTCTTTTTTGTGCTCATTGTGCTAATATAGAATGTATATATTATATGTATATATTTGAGGAGAAAAATTAAGACCAGGACTTAATAGTTGGCCTAAATCATGTTCATAATTCTGTGGGTTTTGATCTTTCTGTTGCATGTAAAGTTCCCGCTCCACTTCTCAGTTAGGTTACTTAGAGCATTCTTTACACACACTGTGAGTGAAGCTGTGGTAAAAGGCAGTAGTGTTAAGTGATGGCATTGACAGATTTTTGATGATTTGGGGCAGTTTGTTTTTTCCTAGGGAACTAAGTTTAAAAACTCTTGGCTGTAAAAGTGTCCCAA
Source organism: Corythornis vintsioides (assembly GCA_025447755.1). Taxonomy (NCBI): domain Eukaryota; kingdom Metazoa; phylum Chordata; class Aves; order Coraciiformes; family Alcedinidae; genus Corythornis; species Corythornis vintsioides. The sequence goes on along the minus strand of JAOEGS010020961.1, from coordinate 37,296 downwards.
CTACTCTACTCTTCAACCTTTGCTCTGAAAAATAAGCTTATATTTACTGCTAGTGTTAATGCTGCTTCTTCTAGAAAGAAATCTTATAAAAACCATAATCATCTTGTTTAACCCCATTGTGGAGAAAATTTTTGGAGTAGCTCCATCCACTGTGTTAAGGGAGAGTTATACATCCCAAACACAATCCCATTTTAGGATCAAGTACTTCAGTCTGTGCTAACTTGGACTGAAGAAAACATTCCTCCTTACCTACACCACTTTTCTAGATGATCAGAGTGATTGTGAGCCTTTGACTAGTGCCAGGAGGTTTGCTGTGAGCTCTTGCAGAAATGATCCAGGTCAAACCTGCTCTATCTCCATACTAAGATTGAACAATTGGCTGTTAAACTCTATTCAACTTGCCACAATGATGCTGATGAAAATAATTAAGGCTCTTAAGACATGCCAGCTTAGTATAATATTACTTTTGCTCTGAGGATGTATGTAATTATGAAGAAGAGAAAGAAAAACACATTGCAGGCTTACAAAACCAGAAGGAAAATGGTTTTTCATTGGAGTTCTGGCTTTTCCAATGAATTAGAGAACAGGTGTGTACTGTAAAGAATAATGTTTTAATTAGCTCTTAATGTTAAGGTTTTTTGTATTATGTTTCCTTCACCATAAGACATTTTAACAGCACCAAATGATTTTTAAAAATACTAATTTTAGGCTGTGTCATTATGAATGGGTGGATGGATGAATATCTGTCATTGACAGGCACCTACTCTTACAGAGCTGTCAGGCTTTTAGTGTTACTGTTTCCAACAAAGACTGCTGTTGTTAGAGAGTTTTACAGCAAAAGGCAGCAGAGAATATTTAAGATCTCTTAGCAAAGCAGAGGTTTCCTATGATAGGATGCTAAGAAACTGTATGCATAAAGTACTGGGCACAGTTTTTAATGCATCTGTTTTTCTACTGTGTTGTAGGTTTTGTAGTAAGCTGTGATAATTTTATTAACAATCTGTTGTAGTTACTCTTGATGGCTGCTGTGTGACAATGAGAGTTACAACATGCAGGGGAAAGGAGAATCACCTTGTTGCTTAGAGACCACATGGTATCCATGCCTTATTTCCTCATTGTGGAAATACTGATAACATCATTGCTATAGGATTATTCAAACTTTAAGCAATCCCTAAGTAGAAATTTAGATTTGGATTGTGATATTGTAAATCACCTTACAACTGGATGCTGGACTTCAGAAGCTATATTGTGGGTGCTATGGTTTTCTGACAACTGTGTAAGTTCTTACTCTTTGGTGACCTACTTTATCTTAATGACAACCTGAGAGTAACACTCACACACTGATGAAGGATAATGTACAAAGACTACACCAGTTTACAATGCTCAAATCACACTTGTACTTCCATTCTTCAAGACAGAAGTCAACAGGGAGAGGTATCTAAATGAGGTGATCTGGTGCTGTGCTGGAGGAATGCTGTTATGGTCCTGATTTTCCAGCCATGGTGCTTTAACTGAGGCTATCAGAGTTTTACCAGTCATGGAAGAAGATGATACCTATGAATTGTTTTCTGGTTATACATCTATATTCATTTCACAGCAGCCTGTTTCTGCCATAACTTGGGCCCTAGCCTGTCCTTCATGAATGAGATCAAGGGAGGTAAGTTATGGTATCTGTGTCAGCCTCTGGAAGTGCTTAAAAAGCTTTATAAATGAAATATCATATCTAAATGAGCCATCTGGTCTGCCAAAGAATTTATTCACCTTAGTGAGTGTTTTATTTAGAACCACTGAATAAAAATATTAACTATGTGTCATTATCATGGTTTAACCCCAGCTGGTAACTAGGCATCACACAGACACTTGCTCACTCCCCACACCCAGTAGGATGGAGGAGAGAATTGGAATGATAAAAGTGTGAAAACTTGTGGGTTGACACAGAGGCAGCTTAATAGGTAAAGCAAAAGCCACGTGTGCAAGCAAAGCAAAACAAGGAATTTAGTCATCATTTCCCATGGGCAGGTAGGTGTTCAGCCAGAGCTCCACCACACCATCACTCTGAATGTCACCCTCTCTCTTCTTCTAAAAAGTGTTTTTATCATTAGCTAATTACAGCTAGGAATCATTTTAATAATTATTAAAACTAGTTAAAAGATTAAAAATGTTGAGTTTTGTAGTTAAAACTGCCAAAATGAATCCCATGACAGATGTGATTTTAAGATACAAGCCTAGGATGAAAGTATTAGCTTTTACATTAAATTCTTGCTATGTTTCATTAATTCAATTCTGAAACATTTTTGAAGTTATAAGAAAAAAAAAAGAGTACATAAATAATAGCAGGGGAATTTATGCCACATTAACTCAAGGTTCTGCACTGACAGTAGCTAATGGTGATTATGTCAGCTAAACCAAGGCAGCAGGTGACTAGAGCTCTGTAGAACATTAAATCTGTATATCTTTATATGCTCTTTTTTCCCTAAAACAACATTGCCTGCAGGATTGCTGTGAATATTTTTGAAAAATACTGCTTTTACCAGTCTTTTTGTAGGAAGTTACATTTTATTTTAAAAAAAATATTTAATTTTTTGCTGTTCTTTGTAACTCAGGAAAACTCGGTGCGATGATTCCTTCAGCCACCAGGTGTCTGTGCAGCCTCCTGTCCTCTCTGCACCAGCCAAGATGCTGCTACAGGCCTGGCTAGAAACACACTCCTGAGTGAGCAGCCAATGCCTTTCCCCTTTCAAACTGTCCAAATCATTTTTTTTCCTGTTGTGACCATTTTGTGAAGACACAGTAGATATTTCCCATCATCAAGTTGAGCTTGTTGGGAAGGGCAAAACCACTCTATCACAGACTTTGACCCAAGCAGAAATCTGCATTTATCAGGCTCAGTAGCTTTTTTTTTCACTGCTCTGCACTGCAGTATTAAAAAAAAAATAAATGCAGAGAGTAAGTGGTAAGTATCATGGGACTTCTCTTTATTTCTGATAGGCCACTTTCCTTCCCAGTTGCCTTTTCCAGGAGTGGAATCTTGACAGCTGCTGCTGTTTGGCTACATTGGTAGGTTCAGCAGCTGCACTTATATTTATGGTGGTAAAAGTCTGAAAGCCTCTTGAGTGTCACTTAGACTGAATTCAGGTTTGATCACCTTTAGCACCTGTTTCTTTTTTTGACATTTAAGATGCTGAAATGTTCTCAAGTCGTATCAGGGGAGGCTTAGTTTGGATATCAGGAAAAAAGTTGTTCTTCTTCAGAATGGATGTAAAGCACTGGACCAGGCTGCCCAGTGGTGGAGTCACCATCCCCAAAAGGCTTGAAAGGACGTATAGATGTGCTGCTTAGGGATGTGATTTGGGTGGACTTATCAGTGCTGGGTTTATGATTCAACTCTATGACCTTCAGGGTCTTTTCCAAGCAAATCCATGATCCTATAGTTATGTGAAAATGGTGGAAGCTATGCAAAATAGGCATTAAACATTCTGTCTTATGATAATCTACACTGACTTCTGCAATCACTTGCTTTTCTTGCAGGTTATCTCCCATTTTCTCATGAACTTTAGTTAAGCCATTCAGAAAAGCTAACATATGGCTCTTTCATAGCCAGCAAGAGTTGTAGAATTTTTGTCATATTATAGGCAGCTACAATTTTATCATTTTGTACTAAAAACTGCAGCCTCTTCTTTTATAACTTTGGATTTTGCATACTAATGGTATTTTATATCACAAAATAGCAATATCATGTTCTGTACCTTTTTATTATCTGCATGTGTTACAAAATATTATCATGTTTTCAAATGTCCTTAGTAGACACTCTCATATATGAGAATATACAAACTCACTGTATGGCATAGAAGCATCTGGGCTTGTGGGTAAAATGTTGCTGGGAGAAAAGAGGTTGTTTGTAGTTTGTCATTGGAATACATGGGAGATAATATAAAGCAAGTGGAATCAGTCGAGTTGATTTTTGGGGGTGAGAGAGAGGTAAAGTTCTCAATTTCAATGTGGGTTCTTGTGTTTAAAACTTCAAATCTTGTGTTTAAAACTGAATTAATTTTAAACTAGTGCAGTTTTAAAACTGAAATTATTTGTGCAATAAAAACCTCTTAAAGGTGCCCATGCAGAAGTGCCTGTTGCTGAATTCACCCTCCCAGCACAGTGAATCTTAGGAACTTGTGTTCTATTGACAGGTTATGTATTATTTCTGCTCAAACTACATTTTTTTTTTCACAAGCATAAATCAGAAGGCACTAAAATGTGTCGAGGAGGAAATTCTGGAACACAGATTTATTTTCTTCAGTATAGCTTGATCCTGTTCCCATTTATTTCAGTGGCTTTAGATCAGGCCCTATTGCTAATTTCTGTTCCTTTCAGTTTCCCTGGTAACGTTTTATTTTTAGCACCATTACTCTTCAGAGATCTGGCATGAAAGGTTCATTTTGAATATGAACTATTATAGTTTATTTTAAATGTTTAATTTCATGGGCAAAAATAGGAAAAAAAAAAAAAAAGAAAAAAAAAACCCTAAGCTGTTGCATGAGATATCTGAGATATCTATAACTATCTGAAAAATGTGACCATATCACATGGTTAAAACCTTTATTACTTTTTTTTCCCCCATGGCTTCAGTGGAAGATTTTTGGAAGACAGATTGTTATGTATTCATGTATTTTTAAATATCTTAAAAATCTTTAACTATTTGTACACTTAAGGTGTGTTACTCTGATTTCTCAGCTCTGCTATCATTACAGGCCCAAAACTGTCAGCAGCACAGTGATTCTAAAAATAAGTGATCTGGCAGAAAAGGAGGAATATTTTCTCATTCATCTTCAGCACTAGTCAGCTTCTCTCTCTGCAAACTGTCAGGCCAGAAATAAAGAAGCTGTGGAGATTGTATCTGTTTCCATTTCTAGGTTCTATTTAATGACATACACTTGTATAGTCATCTGAGTGCCTTGTCTAAAGGTTTCTTAAGTCCCTCTAAGGAATAAGACTAGCTGAAATTCCTAGTCTGGAGACTCCAGCAATCATTACATAATGGGATTGTAGTTGGAGGTTGCTTTTTAATTTTTTTTTGGTATTTTTATTTCTCCAATATTACATGCTTGCTCATTGGAAATCAACATGATGATGACTAAAGAGCAAGTATAGCAATTGGTAAGAAACTTTGAGTTTCTTATATTGATTTAATGAGTCAGTTGTGACTCTTTTAAACCCTTTGCCTCAAGAGAGAGTGGCCAACCTCCCTGACAAAAAGCTTGAGAACTTAGGCTGAATTTAATAGCAATAGAAATAACTCTACTAAACATTAATGGGGTGAAAAAGTAAAAAAACCCAGCATACAAACAAAGCTCCCATAGTCCAGTGTCAATGTGATGCTTAGAGTTCAGTGATAGTACCTCACTGACAAAGAGAAAAATGTAAATTACCATTTTATAGCTTTCAGTATTTGTAAAGATAGTTTGGATTCAGTGGTTTTTGCCCATTTACAGATCAAGGACTTTTTGATTATGTCTTTCATTCAAGTTGCATAGGAAAGATGATCTGTCAGAATTTATCAGCAGATGAATAATTATTTATCCTCTTATGTAGGCTTCTATTTATAGTATTTGTCAAGCAAGTTCTCTCCTAGGGAGGGATTATATGAGCACTAATGGTGTGATGAAAGCTTTCCCATACCTCAGGCTTTGTAATTTCTTTTTATCTGAAATAATTGCCATAATAAGACATAAGGTCTAAAAAGCTCTTAGGGTTTTAATTGAAAGTCTTGTACCATTCAGAAGATTCCTTGTCTATAAGCAGGCGCTTTTATTTTTCAGCAGTCCTGAAGTCAAGGCTCTTCTATAAATAAAAAAGGAACCCTCATTTTCTCTGTTGCCAGGGAGATGGTAAGAGAGAAATAGAATCATAGGGGTTGGGAGGGAGCTCTGGACATCGAGTCCGACCCCCCTGCATGCAGAGGAACACTGAGGGCAGGCCACGCATGAACAGATCCAGGCAGGTCCTGGAAGTCTCTAGAGAAGGAGAATCCACAACCTCTTTGGGCAGCCTGTTCCAGGCTCTGTCACTCTCACAGTGAAGTTTTTCCTTGTGTTGAGGTGGAACTTCCCATGTTTCTCCTTGTGACTGTTGCCTCTTGTCCTGTCACAGGGCACCACTGGCAAATATTCCTTCCTCTTCCTCAAGAAGTGATCAGTTCATGTCAGAAAATGTGTCGTTCATACTGCTTTTTTATCTCTGTAGCTTTATCTGTCCAAACAATTTTGACCAGCTCTAAGATATGTTAGTCTGACAAGACATAGATGCTAATTTGTCCAATAAGATCTCATCACCATCCCTTGAGAGCTTAAGTAAAATGAGAAAGTAGCTAGTTATGGCCATTGGCCCATCCCAGCTGTCATACACAAGAGCTGTGCTAATGGGAATTGATGGGTTTCTTTCTGCCAAATTTCCTTGTTCTCTTCACACAGACACTTTTATTTTTTGCCTCTTACAGGGAGCAGGAGTGAAAGGCTTTCTAAAAGGAGTTAGTGGAGCTTATGCAGTACAAAGGCTCATACAATTTGCCTGTCAGTCAATTGGATTTGACAGGCAGGAAAGACAGATTGGTGAGAGGGTTAGAGCATTTGTGGGTTCCAGCTAGAAAAATTCTCATTTTGAGGTTTCAGTTTGAACACTAAAGGGATAGCTGAAGTGCTGCTGCTTTCATTTGTTAGTGTGGGTTAATCATCAGCCCCTGCTTGAATTGATGGTTTTGTTAGTGCTGATTATTTCTCTGCTTTGAAAGACACTGTCCTGTTTTGCAGACTACATGTGATGGTACTGCACATTATTTGCACTTCCCTTCTGTAGAATCTTTTTGTCCTTTCTTAGCAGGGAGAGAAGGAATGGAGAGCATGAAAAAAAGGTCCCTTAAAGCAGTGTCAGCCTGCCAGAAGTGTGTCAGTCAGCTCTGGTTCTGCAGACAGAGGGGCACAGACAGTGCTGCAGTGATTTCATGCTGCCAGTAGTGCAGAGCCCTCAGTGGCTATGGGACAGCAGCTCCCTTTGGGCAGTCCTGCTGATGGCACAAAGTGAAAAAAAAAAAGTACTGATAATGTAAAAAGAAGAAATGGGTAAACACAACTTATTTCATGGAATTGTTTCTGTGAGAAAAGAAGTTGGGGGTACTAGGACATAAGTGCTATGGTAGGGAGTTCTAGGTAGTATAATGTGCAGTGTTGAGTGTATTCTCTGGCAGCTGGATTCCTTGTGTACAAGAAAGTACCATCAATTGAAATGGGAGAGATGGTCTTGCATTAGAAAATGGAATTTGAACTTCATTCTTTGAGAAATAGGTGCAAAAACAGCCTCAGTGAAGTGCCCTGTAACTGCTGTAGATGTATCAACTGTATAAGAAATAAAGGATCGGGGACTAGAGCTTATTTTAATTTTTCTGAGTATGCAAAGCACTCTGGACATGAAATTGAAGCTTCTGAATGATATTTAATTGTTTATCTCTGGTTTTTCACTTGTTAAGTCCTGCTAGAAAGGATGCCATTCTGAGCAGCTATGTTATATATATATTTATAATTGACCATCATGTATTTGTTGCAGGTAATAAATTCTTATTGAAGAAAGCAAGTTAGATGCAGTTCATGGTATTCTGCTGATCCCTGGTTTGTCCTCAGTGCAGCAATGATGCAGTACATCCAGCAGCTACATTTTGTTTCTATGGCAGCAGATCTCCTGAGTCGTTTCTCCACAGTTTTCTTTGTTAACAACAGACCATTTGTGCAGTCTCACAGTGCTTAGTGTCACACAACTGCTGCTGCCCCCCTCACCATTCCTGCTAAAAATCTAGCTCTGTGAGCTTGACCTGGCAATATGTTCCTCTTAGGAGTTCTTTAGTTGTGTTAGTTCCATGTCCAGTATTGCATTAGCTGCTCTTCTTCCTTCTTGTGGTTTTCCAATGTTTTTATCATTAATCTCATAAAGTATTAATGTAATTTTTGTATCACTTCACAGATTAACATATGTTCTCATCAGTTCTTTTGGTTTCCCCCCTGCCTCTTGTCAATGACACGAGCTCAAGGAGCTTTGTAAACTAAGCACATTTTGTATCTTAGCTGTGGAGGAAATAAATTGGTTTACAGTGACCCAGTCTCCAAATATTTGATGAATAATTGAAGAGGAATTAAGAAAGCACCGATTGTATTAATTATCTGCCTAATCCACTTGATAAACACCATGTACAAATTTGCAAATGATGATCTGTTAAATGCTGCTTAATCTTCCATTTTGTAAAGCAACTTAAACTTTCTCCTGACTCATTTTCTTCGCTTGTGTCAGTTCCATTTTTTTGCTAACTTGTATCTGAATTCTTCTACTTGCATGATATAAAGGTTAGTGAAAAGAGGACTCTCATAAAGCTCATAAAAAATGAAAGCATTCTAAGAAACCTCCTTCAATGGTTTGCCTTCATTTAGCAGATTAGACAAATCTGCAAGTTGTTAGGCATGTAGAGTTCACAGCACTTCTGTATTACAAACCAGCATGTGATATGTAAAGTCCTGGCTGTCTTGATCATTTATACCACATGCTTCTCTTCTATTTTTTCTCATTATTAAAAGGTGGAAACCTCATTGTCTCTGGTAGCAAGCCAAGACATTCATTTGGATTCAGACTCACAGTAACTCCTGGAATTTTAAGATCTAGAAGTGGCCAAAGTCTACAGTGGTTGCACTGCCATGCTGGTGCATTTCCAGTGCTGGGGGATCCAGGTTGCTGAAACATCTGTGAATGTCTCTCTGATAATAGTGAAGATAATGGCCTCAGAAAGTTAAGAAGTACCAGAGGACACTGCAACTGATCCTGTGCAGAGGTTTGAGCTGGTTATTTGTTTAATAATAAATATTATTTCTTTTGGGCCTGGGAACAGATTTTCAGCCCTCGATGATGCTCTGCTAAAATATGTGTACATCTGCCACTCTGCTAAGTATCCACACCACTTCTGGTCTAAAGCAAACCAGTTCTAGGGTGATGGGTCCTCAGTGCAAATTATATAGCTTAGGTAACAAACATAATGTGAATATATATGAATATTCAGTAAGGATGCTGAAGACTTTGATAAATGTTCTGTTCTAATTGAAAATAAAACTGTAGACAGTTTTAGGGAAAATTCAAATACAGCTATTGATTGCAAGGCATTTATTGTATTGCCACATACTTTCCAGGTAAAAAAAAAAACAAAGCTTATCCCAACTGTGTGAAGTTATTCTCTTAGCAGGGCTAGCTTTTTGACCCCAGTATAGATCAGGAACAGACATTGTAATCTACAAGCCCAGTTTGAAGCAGGAACAGAAATAGGAAAAGAAACAAATTCTGTTGATTATATTGCACCTAGATATGCTCCAGTCTCCTCTGAGTGATTTGGTGAGAGAAAAGAGCTTCCCCTTATGCATCATTTAGTACCTGCAGGGGCTTGGCATATCCACAAATCCCCATGGCTCTCATTTCTCTCTGAGCATAACTGGAAAAGTAATAGAATTGGAAAAAGCTGAATGACAGTTGGCTTTTGAAGGTAGGGAGATTTTTTGGGGAAAAAAAAAAGAAAAGAAAAAAGTGGCCTCAAGATCCCGATTCATTTGCCAAATTAATTTTATTTCTATGAAATGTTTTTGGATAGAGACAAGCTTGTTGGAGAGTGTTCCCCATAACTTCCTAAACTGAGCAAGGTTTTGAGGTTTCCCATTGATGAACACTTTTATATGTCATAAAATACCTAATACTGAAGAAGAATTTGGGGGGGAATGAGACTTTGCTTCACAACAGAGATGCCTGAACATCAATGAGGAATTTTATCTTTATTTTCATGATGTTAGCACAATAAACTCACACAGTAGCATTGATCTGTACTTATTTAACAAAATACATTTATAGCAATTTACAAATTTTTTTTCCATTTGAAAACATTGCATAACATTTTATTAAACACAATACTTTATATAGAGAATTTTCATTTAAAAACATATTTTATTTTTAAGTATTTTCTTTTCTCAGTAAAGCACAGCCTAACGAAGAAATTCGTGCCTGTTAGCAAGTAAGAAAATCAGAACACTAAGATGTCACCTGTCAATTTATTTGATTAAATTTAAATTAAGGTATCAGTGGAATGTAAACAAAGAGTAATTTTACAAAAGGCTTCTTATCAAATATACATGCAGAGGTCTGAGTTCCAATGTATATATTATTACACTTCTGCTCTCTAACGTAATATAATTTGATAAGCCATTATTAAAAACAGTAGCCTTTGGCACTTTGAGTAAAAAAGAATATATCAATATTTATGTAAAGAACAAAATTTCAATGATTACACAAGAGCTTTAAAATCTTTTGTTAAGAAATAGGAAACCTTAGGAAAAATATCACACTGCACTTGAAATAGTGCAGCAAGTTTTAGAGTAATAAAAGCAACACATATGCCAATATATATCTGACTAAAACCAAGGAATAAAGAACAAACACTCCCACCAGGAATCCTGCTGTTTCCAAAACAGCTGAATTGCCAGAGGGAACAATTTCTACTCTTTCCTTTATTGCCATTATTCTCCATTTCACTTGTCCATTATTTCCAGGTTCATCTACTTATGTTCTTTTCCCCTGCACTTACAAACTAACAGATGATTGTACCTTGTTTCCCTGCATTGATAGGCCAACAGTGTTGTGTCTTACCCATCCCTTTAAAGCTAATCCTACCTGCTCTAGCATGTACCTACCTAACTAAATCTGAGGGGTTTGTTCACAATCCAAGTGTTTGTAATTCCTGGGAATTTTGTACAAAATTTGATATTAAATACCAAGGACTAAAGATTCATCATTTGAAAAAGAAAAAAAACCCCATCCACCTGACTTGTAAATAATAGAGTCTGAGAATATATTTCTAAAAAATTACTCTTTCTTCCCCCCAACCCCCACCCTGACATCTGTGATTTTTATTTTTTTTTTCACAGCTAATGTGCCTAAAAATGTGTCTTCAACACACCGTGCCTCTAACATGCACATGTTGCAACCCTCCTGGTTAGCTTCTGACATGTAACCTGCACAGTCCTGCCCAGGTTGCATCAGACTGTCAGATGGATAACAGGGTCACCTTCCATTGCTAGCAGGAAAAGTGTGGTGGTTTCCTTAAGGCTCAGCACTCTTCCACAGCACTGGGTGATGGGCGGGGTGTGGTTGGCTGACAGCACTCAGCTGTGGAACTGGGAAGGTAAATAAAGCTTTCCATTGACTCTGAATCCCTTCTTCTATACAGATTAGCAAACACCATCCTCCTGCTTCTGAAAATTGCTTAGGACTGGGGATTTTGGTTTGGTTTTGAGGTTTTTTTGGTGTGGTTTTCTTTTTTTCGGGGGGTTGGTTGGTTTGCTGTTTGGTTTTTTTTTTTGGTCTGTATATATTGTGCTATCTTCTTGGGATGGCATGATTCCTCTTTCTACCTCCTCTTTGGCTGAGGTAGGGTGGACTTTTCCTCAAAATTCTGTGGGGTAGGGTCTGTAGACAGGTTCTGACTATGTAATGTATGTCTAGTTCTCTAATACTCTAAATCAGAAGAGGACTTAGAGCAAAGCACTCCTTTCAAGAAGCCAGAGAACAGACCTGATTTGCTACTACTTACACAGTGTGGTGACTACTAGGATATTCCCTTCCCCTCCTAGCAGGGGAGCTGGAAGGTGTCTGATAATACTTCTCTTTCAGGTGGAAAAAATCTAGGAGAGAATGAGGAGGTGCACTGGTGATCACTGCCCCTGGCTTCCTTCATGGTTTCAATTATTGGAGTCAGAGCCAAATGTCATCAGGCATTTCTTCCAGCATGCTCAGGACATGCTGTGCTTATTCCTTTCAGAGCTTATCCTTTCAATAGGTTTTGGCAACGGAGATTTTTAGCAGGCAAGTTCTTTCTTTGTATTTGAAGCTCAGTTTACTAAAATAATCTGTATTCTCTGAGGTGTGGAGACCCTCTCTATTCTTAAGTGGCAGTGGTGGGAAAAAATAATGAATGCTTAAGAAGGCTCTGGAGGGTGTCTCAGGGGAAGTGAGCAGTAGCAGTGGCACAGCACAAGGCTCATTCAGTGATTCTGCAATACCAAGGCATTCCATTTTTAAAGTGAAACATAAATCCTCTAAAAATGATGGTGACTGGGAGGAAACTTGTGATTGTTCTTGTGGTGTACTAAGTGAGGTGAAAACTGTTTCTAAGTGTGAGCTATGATAATAATTACTGCCTCCTTAGAAGCTGGTCAGGAAAGTGGCCATTTATTTTTATTAACTCGTGGCTCACCTTTCGCATTAGCACATCTTGAAGTTATTGGTTAAAAACCTGCATTATATGTTAAAAACTAATAGAAAAATGGGAGGGTTGCTGAAGGACAGAATAAGACTCTTAAAAATGTAAAATCTTAATTACTTGTATTACTTTAAAAGACCCCTTAAAAAACATAATTGAAAACAATTCTACGAGTTAGCCCACTAAGAAGCAGCCTCTTCATTAGTAGCACCTGTTCTTAAACAAAAGTTGAGCAGTAGCAGCAAAACTATTCAAAATATATAGTTATTCCATTCTAATGGAATGTCACCCACACATTTTTTTTTGTTGCAGTAGACATCTTAAAGAACTACACAAAACCTTTGCAATCTTTGAATGTGACAGATCCACTATAACAAAGCTGTAAATATTTCCTACGCTAAATGAATGCAGCCAGCATCATCATAGTATTAGCAATTTTACTTTTAAAGTAACTGCACATCAATATGTCATGTGTTTGTAGAGTCTAGTAAGTATGCAATTTTTCAAAACATGTAAAGTTATCATCAGCACCATCCTGTATTAAAGATTTGGTGCAAATTCTGCAAAGGTGAATATATACCACTGATACAGCCTTTGCTGTAAAAAAAAAAAAATCAGTCAGTTTTGGACACAAATATAAATAAAAAAAAAAGTTGGCACATTCAGGAAATAAGAGTGTCTGTGTTCAAGACCATTGTTTTGATTGACATCACCCTTAGATAAACGTTTTGAGATAGAAGAAACAAGCTGCATGACAATGTTTCACATTAGTTAGGTTCTGGCATTGTGCTTTTCCCCCCACCACGTGCTTTCCACAGGCTCATGCACGTTGCACATCAGCAGTGTTCAACAACAGTTGGGCTGCTGGTCAAGAATTTGGCACATCGAAGGTAAATACCAGCTCAAAACGGAGCAGAGCCTGTGTCAAGATGTGTTTCTTTTGTGGTGGTACGGACCAGCTGATATGTCTCCTCTCAGTCCTTGTATGCTCGTGTTGGGGATGTGCCTTTATAGAAGATGTTTCTGGTGTTCTCTGGACTGCTCCCTCTCTCAGGGATTAAAATGATGTTACCTTTTCTTCGAAGCGTTGAGTCCCGGCTGGAAGAAATGGACAGAGTCTCTGAGCCAATCTCACTTCCCTCCACTGGTGTGACTCTTATTGTAGTGATTCCATGATGGTGATGCTCACTGTTATCTATGTTGCTCCTTTTCCTGTCACCTGACCCATAAGTGTCTTTTAAGGAGTCACAGCTTTCAGAGTCTCTGTTAAGATCATTTAACTCGTATGTCTGACGCAGGGTGATTTTTTCAGGACCCTTCCATTTCCACGACCCACTTCCTTCACCTTCTGATGGCATCTGAATTACAGGTCTGTTGTTTTCTGGATGGGCCTCAACTCTGACAATGCTGCTTGGCTCGTGATCTGTCAAGGTTTTATATCTGATGGCTCCTGTACAGGTAACTGTGCTTCCCTCTGAACTTTTTGGACTGCCCTGAAGCACTCCTTGCTGCTTAGACATGGCTATTACTTGCATGATTCTTGGCTGGCTATTGCTTCTACATGCAACACTCTTCTCAGCAGCTTTAAGCCATTTAGCTCTAGCAGAACTGCTTTTGGGTGATGTGTTCACATTCTCCTGGGTCTCTTCAGGAATATGGACTAGCTGGGATGAGCCAGGTCGTGACTGAATGGAGACCCTTGGCCCCCCAGAAAGCCCCGAGTTGTTACACCCTGGTATGCTGCCAGGTTGAATTTTCAAATATTGGCTAGTTGGGCCATGATGATCACCATTTACACCCACTCTGGAGGGTTCTGAGCTTGACCTCATTTCGATAGCCCTTGGTGGTGACTGGCCAGAGTCAGTCTCTATGACTTGCAGTGACAACTTTCTACTTTCATTCTTGTTCTTCCACTGGGAAAGCAGCTGCTTGGATCGGGCGGAATCCATCGATGCGTGTATTGTTGCGTTTCGCCTTGCCGGATCTTCCAAGGATGGGGTGTTGACTCTTGGCAAAGTGTTGCTGAAGGTGACCATATTTTCCTTTCCCATTGGGCTTCGTGGTGTTATTATTTCTACATCAGCATTGGCTCTCTTGATGTTGGTCAGAGAGCCTGTATCTCTATGGTTTCTGTTGAGGATACTTTCTGTACGGTGAGAGACGATGCCGTCACTGCTGCCACCGTTTTTACCTGGCAGGATTCTGTTGGCGTCTTGACCAAGGTCTGTCAAAGACCTTAGAGGTTCTCTGTGAAAATTTGGGTGAAACATATTCTCGTCACTTGGCAAGAAGTTCCCCACAGCATACAGGCCCTGGTATTTGAACAGAAGCATCAACAATCAGTTATGGAAAGAAGAGACATTTTAAGGTATTTTAATGATATTCTTCTGCCTTTAAATAAATACTGAGTGATGGAATTAGTGCAGCTTAACTGATAGAGTATGCACACTTTCCTTTCCTCACCAGTATATCCTTATTCAAAATTCTGCCCTCAATCTGGTACTTATAGATATATATGAAATAGTCTTGGTAGGATAACTAGGGCACACAGTTCCTGGCAATAAGTGGTTGAGAAAAAGTTAGCATCCTTCATCTTTCTTCATTTTCCAAAGCAACAGATACAGCTGAAGAGACACTGTTCTGTTATGAAAATAAGAAAATTAATGTTTGCAGTCATCTAGGCAAAGCTACTTTACAGCTACAGGACTGTCTGCTCTGATTTACTGAATCTTGCTACAGCTCGAGTTGTTCTCTGCTTTATGATTCTGCCCTTTCTACTGTATAATACCCATGTCACACAGTATCTGCACCATAGAACATTGTATCCCCTTCACATCAATTGCTTTCCAAACTGTGCAGGACTGTAATGAGATTTAGTTATGCAACGTTTTCTTCTTCAGCAGACTCACTGCAAAATGCTGTCATTTTAAGGAGAGAGAAAATATTCTGTGAAAGGATGAAATGCCTGACTCAATTACTTAGGTTAATTGTTCTTTACACTTCTTTCAGTTATTTGTAGTTTCATGTATTTCCCCTCCCCTTCCCCTTGTTGGTGTGTAGTTTTCAGGGCAGAGGTACTGACTACTGGGTGTCCAGGACAATGTACCCTCTGCTGTACATTGTCATGCAACAGTATATGGAGAAGACTGAACAAAGACCATACTTGTTTGTGGATTTCAAACAAGGGAACAACAGCTCCATTATGAGAATCTACAACAGCTTAATCATTTGAAATGATATTCTCCACAGCCTGCCTTTCTGCTCCCAGTGCAATTGTAGAAACTGGCTTCAGTAGTTTGGGAGGTTTCTGCTATGTACCCTGGCTGCTGGTCCTTCTAGCACTGTAAAAGTCATTTTCTATCTTTCCCCTGGTTACCTTTGTAGGTCTGCATGTACCTTGGATTATTTTACCACATAAACAAACACAAGAGGATAGGATACAAACTTTATTTTAGTACTAAACTAAAATGCATCATTGACTTCTTGGAGTTCAAAAACATCCCACTGACTGTTCAACAGACCCTTCTGCTCACTTACACCTGTGCAAAAAAGTTGTCACTAGAAGTTCCTGCTTGCCCACAGGCACCCGGGCTGACATTGTGCTGAACAGCTAAGGCAGCAACAGTCATGTTAGAGACATACTGGCAGCAGCAATCAAAAGCAAATGCTTGATGAGCTTCCCACTGACATACAGGCCTATCCTGCCTAAGTCCTTTAAAGATCCTTCCAAGGTTGCTCCATCTGTTTCAAATGAGTACAGTGGAAAAGCAGAGCAATAACCCATCTCCCCTGTAGAATTTCCTCCAGTGTCAAAGGATCTCAAGGGTGTAATGCTGCCTTTGATTTCCTGCAGGTTCAGCAATTTACTCAGCTGAGTTGCTGCATATTAATTCAATCCTTGTTTTGAGATCATAAAGAAAACACTGGCAATATGAACTCATGCTGGCAACAAACACCAAGGAATCCAATATTTTTCTTGCATTCTGCTTGTGAGTGTGGAATAGAAAAGAGTAATATTTCTAACTATTTAATGAAGCACATGTTAGAGCAGTTTCTGTATACAATGTCAGATCATTATATACCAGTTTCTGCACTATTATGACACTTTATATTGAAAAAAAGTTTGCTCTTTCCTCTTTATTTTTAAAAAGATTACCCCAAATACCATAATCTTCCACACATTTTGGCTATAGTTTTAATTCTGGCATGTGACCACAATGAAAGATTTTCATAAAAAAAAATATCAGTACTTGTTACAGCCTTATCAATTTCATTTGCTAAAACTTAACAGCATGAATGTTATATTTACCAAATAGAGGGCAATTCCTCCTCCTATGAGAAAGCCACAGTAAACATCAACTGGGTGATTCTTATACTGGGTGATACGAGTCAGCCCACATATAATTCCACAGATGATAAAGGCAAAGACCAAGAGTGGTTTCAGAAGTTTTGAGGAGTCTGTTAATGTAGAATTGAAGTACATCTTGAAAAAAAGAAAGAAATTAAGAAGCAGTTGAAGAAACTTAAATTTACCTAAGAGGATATTAATCACCTTAAATGTTTCTTTCACACATAGATTACTATTACACAGAAATACTGCAAATAATCAGTTTAATTTTTACAGCCCTGTTAAAATTTGCTCACTTACTGTAGAAGATGTGGAATCACAAGGAATGTACTTCTAAAAACATAGGCAGTGCTGCTTATTGACATCAGTTAGGACAAGGATTTTATGCCTAAATACTGTTCACAGCGTAAGTGCTCTGTAAATGTGACTGGAGAGCCACTGCTTCTGCAATACAGAAGCCAGCTGTGATGCCAGATGAAAGCAATAACCTGGTATAACAAAAGCTACCACCAGATGCTTTAGGGAGGCATTTCTCAACTAGGGGCCATGATGTCAGGGAGGTCACAAAAATTAGGTGAAGGTGGTTCATGAGTATTTTGGCTTTTAGCCAGACAGAATAAATACTGGCAAGCTCCCAGTATATGCACAATTCCATTACCTAATAATTAACAGGTTGTTACTGTTGTTGTTTTCCTCTGATTTTTACAGCTATGTGATGGAACTACTTGTTTCCTTTTCTTTTCAACTTTAAATATGTGGCCACTTATACAAACACTGCAGCCCATACTAAAAATGTGGAAAATCCCCTGTGATTGCTGCAGCATGTCCTACAATTCCCTGCCAGCTACTGATGGTTTTTATTCCCTTGCTTTGCAGTAGCACCTCAGAGGTCTCTGGAGTGACTGTGCCAGTTGATCCATGCTGCAGCTCTATGGAGGTCAAGTGAAACTACATCACATCAATGTTTGCTCCTTAATGCCTCAAGTTTAAAAGCAGCAAGTCAAGTGAAGACAGCAGTAAAGACAGAACCATAAAGGTTAATTTGAATGGTAAGTTAAAATATCTCCTGTAAGACAGATAATCACTGTATTTTACATATGAATAACACGAGGCATCAATAGATAACATTACACTTTTTGTTACAAAGGATGTGAAGCAGTTGAATTTTTCTGTATTCTTAATAGAAATGGTTTTACTTTAGCTGTTAGTTTTACTTTGCTTTCAAATTGGGAGGATTAAAACTTCCATCCACTCAGGATATCCAGGTAACACATCACTTTACAGCAAATGACTTTCTGACTTCTGAACAAATGAAAATGAAGAGAGTTGGTTACTCACCGAAATGTACACTGCTGCAAAGGCTGCCAGAGTGGCGTGTTGAGAAGGGAATGATTTTCTGCCAAGGAAGGACACTCAAATTATGCTTCTCAGTTCACTACACTGTGCTAGTGTTCACTTGAAAAAAACACTGGGTGGTACAGTCATTTTCAGCTTATATATACACAATATATGATTGATCAGTAACATTTAATATATACATTTATTTTCCATAATCTGGAGAAAGGACCAATGTTAATGAAATGCTCTTGTTTTGAATTAAATATTGAGCACGAGATTCTTTTTTGTGTATTAAGAAAATTGTGTGTACTAAGAGAATAGTGGGAATGAGCTAAAGTCTGAATGCTTGATTGAGAGAAATATCTCTATTTTTTTTCTATAAGTAAATCTCCCTAATAACTTTTCAGTAAGGACTTAATTATACAACTTATTTAATTCATTAACCTCTTATCAGTATTTTCACTGACTTCACTTGGATGCTTTTCAAAGGAAGGAGTTGTACACTCTGATAATCAGGCTGTAACTCCAGCAACTAAATTAATCATCTTTGTGCCCCTACTTTGTTGCTCTAATAATGGGGGTGACAAGGTGACATTCTTCTGAGAGGCAAACTATATCTTTATGTGCTATGTCTTCAGGTTTATTTTTTATATTTAAGTACTTTTTACCATGATAGGGGTGAAAAGAACACAAGAACATGGGAGAGGCATTTTAAGAGTTACTGAACCCCTTCCTGAAGCCCAGAACAAGAGGATAAATGAAAATAAGTCCAAACTGTGAGCCAGTAGGCAATACCACGTCCAATCTTGAAACTGCTGAAGGCCTACTGCTCCCACTGAAAAACTGGGGACTTGAATGATGGGAGCTGGGTCTTGAGTCAGATACTAGATATGAAAATCAGAAGTGACAGTTTAGCTTCTACCCCTGTGACCAAGAAAAGGAGGTTTTATATAAGTAGCAGCTACACAGAACTATCACATGAGGTCCTCTAATGTTTAAACATTATTCTTCTTGCAGACACATTTCAGTTCTATAAAAACACCCTAAAAGACAAGGGATGGAAACATGGAGATGTTTTGACACAGTAGAGGATAAAACTTAGTTGGGCTGGATTCAGCAGCACCTGTTCATAGCTGTATGGTTCATAGCTTGTAGAAGCCCTGAAAAACTTTAATGATCTCTAGAATGACTAAGATGCAGTTAAGATGTATAGGAGTTTGTACCTGTATGTTTATCTCCTTAAAACAATATAGACATGTAGTGTGCTGGCTGGCTTTGTGCAGTCACAGCAGCCACTTTCACCTGAGAAAGCTCAGACTGGGAAAAATACTTGAAGACTCACTCATCTCTGCAGGTAGGTCCTGCCACCCTGCTCTGTGTGTAGCCATTTTCCTAGCACCACTTGAGTTAACTAGTTTAAAATATCAGACTGAAACATAGCCCTTTACCTTCAGACAAAGACTTTTTTCAGCAAAGCAGCAGAGTCTACTTTCTAAATTTCTTGCCTATGCAATTTTGCCTTGCCTGATCTAAACAATTCAGTGGCAATTAAATGTGTGCATGTAGTTCAGTGCCAGTGTCACACTGCTGACCTGAGCCTGTGGCTCCAGCAGGTTCATGACTGGCCAAAATGAGATCAGCATGGTTCCTTTTTCATTTCTAAAGACAGACCTAAATTCTTCTCCCTCCCCAAACAAACCTTTCTCAAGTAGAATCCCTGGGGATCAAGTTCAGGGTTGAGGGCAGGAGGGTAAAGACATGACAAAATGTAAATGTTTATAATGGTTAATCAACTCCTTTACCCTATGCAGGCTTTAGTGGAAGCATAAATCTACTGAAAGTCTCTGTGGAGCTAATGCAGATTTGATTCTAGGAACTTTAATACTATTCAGAACTTAACCTTAATTTTATGGTATTTTTACAGTATATAAGGTGTGTCACTCTGCTACAGACAATTTTCTGTTTTCTATTCATATGCTTTCAGAGCAAGCAGTGTGTTACAGACTAAATGCACTGTGTACCCTTTAATGGTAACAGTGCTTTTGTTCCTCTATTTGTTATCTTTTAATCTAAAATGAAAATATTTTAAGCTAAAAATATATAGCCTTTTCATATGGCTCTGTATTGAAAAGGTGAACAAAAGTAAAAGAAAACAAGTCCTGAACTCTGATGCCAAGTGTGTCACTCTGAATGCTCATGCATGAGGATGTGTAGAGGGGGAGCAAGGATGAAGAGTCACACTGAGAGAGAGAGTCACACTGAGTCAGAATATCAGAAATGAGAGAAGGTAGAGAACTCACTGGAGATCTGAATAGAAATGACTGAAAAGGCTCTTTGAAGATAAATAGAGGAAAAGATGGACAAAGGAAGCCACTGAGCATTTGGGGATGTGGCAGAAAATTATTTCATGTGATCAGCTGGATAATTATGGGTTCTTTTCTCTACTTTCCATGGGGCAGTCTAGAAGCAAATTTCTGGAGCAAAAGTTTCTGAGAAGTACAAATGAAAAAAAGAAGGCCATTAGCAATCTCAGAAGAACAAATCCCTTACAAACTGAAATTACTGAAGTCAAATTAAACTCCTGGGCTGAAGAAGTTTTACCATAACTCCTGTAGTAGATGCCTGGAGGAAATACTGAACCAGTATCAAGTGCTGATTGCTCTGCTAACTTTAAGACAAGCATAAGGAAGCAACAAATTAATATAGGACAAATGCAATAAAATTAAACTAAGGAGAAGCTGAGGGTGGTGCCAGAGTGTTATAGAGCACCAAATGTATCCTCTAAGATGGGCAGAAATGTGAGATACCAGTCTATGGTCACCTTCCTAAAGAAACAGAAACACACACAACCTGATTGCTTAGTTGAATACATTACAACTAATTTCACACTTTTTTGGAAGTAATGATATTTAAACTTAGGAGTGATCAGTGTTCTTGGCATGACTACAGGCAGTCAATTCAGAGCAGAAGACAACATATTTGAGATGACAGTGAAATGAATGAGAAATAATAATGAAAATTTTTCTGCTTGCTCATCTATAAAGCTACATAGATTTCTCTGGGACACCATGTAGGTGCAAGACTCTGCTTGCAAGCATCAGGCTTCAGTGGCAGCATCCCAGGAACAGCAAATGCTTATGGGAAAAGAGCCAAGTGAGGTGAAAGCTCATATAGTAATGCCTTTCAGAAAAATGGTTGCCACCAAATTATTTGGGCTGAACAGAGCTACATTCCAGCTCTGGGTCATGCCCACATACATAAATAAAAATATGGCAAATTAATCTGTGCTAATTATGAGTCTTAGCCCACTAGACATGTTTAAGTCTAATTGCATCAAATAGTTTAGGATCTTAAAATGTCTGATAAATTGGTTTATCCCAGTGAAAGGGACTTGCTGGAAGATCCTTACCAAGTGAGTGATTTCATGATTCCCAAGAATGCCAACTATTGAAATAAATGGAAAATCAGACTGGGGGGGAGAGGTGCCTTAATATATAGACAGAGCATTATAGTAATATCCATGTGACAAAAATTGTCATGAGGTATAAAGTTAAAATGGAAGTTGGCATCTGGGGCTGCATGAAGGGCAAAGCTTGAAAGAAGTGGATGTGTCAGAAGTAACACAGCTTCAAGGCTGCTAATCAGGTACACAGAAATGATGCAGCTGACTCAGACAAACTGCACTCAAGTATTCTACAATTTTGCTGTAACTTTTTTGGAGAGCAAGACACTCCATACTAATGAAGTCCTTGAAATAACAAGCAGCAGCTGTATTGCAACAGTAGAACTTACTGATTTATCTTCAGATTCCTTGTTTAAATCTGTCATTAGTAATTGAATTATCACTATTTTATCACATTGGGCTTGTTTATAATAAGTAATCTGGTTTATATTTTAACTTGACTGATCTTCATGTCCAAACCTGCTATTATAACCAGTGTCCATTTCTCTGCTGGCTACCTTATTAAGGAGGCTAAAGACTAAATGATCAAGGAGGATAACCCACCAGTTAGAAACACTGTGAAAGAAAAGGCATGTGTTTGGGAACACAGATTTGCACTGTTGTGATCTTCCTCTAATAAGGGGATTTTTTTAGTGCTTTCAATATAAAAAGCATCATCAACTACAGAAACAGAAAACAAACTTCTCCAACAAATTCCAAAACTAAGTCTCACAAACTAAGACCAAAATGCCAGAACAGTTTTGTATGTTATACAGAAGCCTTAGAGTACTGGAGTGACTTCTTCCCTTGCCTGCCATGGGGAACTCACCCAGATCCTACCTGGAAAGTGGTAGGAACTATTCACATTAATATTTGTATAGAGAATTGGCTCCTTCAAACAAGGGAAAATAACTAGCTGCTAATTACTGTTTCTTAAACAGTTTTTTACAAAAAAAAAACCCAAATCAAACCAAAACACCCCCACACACACAAAAGACAAAACTCATTCAGAGTTCAAGTAGAAAAAAACTCTTGGAACTTGGACAGGAAATAGAAAATCAAATGAATTCTTAAAAATGTACACAGTGAAGGATAGAACCAACCTTCCAGCATTGATAATATTGAGATCAGCTCCTGAGCAAATATCTTCCACAACATAGGAATTCTCTGAGCAGGATACATTTAAGGATGTATAGTTAGGCTTGCAAACAGTCAGGAAATATGGTGCCTGATATCCTGTTGATAGCTGTATAATGTCAGTAACAAGGGCAGTAGAACAAAGACCAAACACATGAACACCTAGGAAAGAAATTGATAGAGCTTGTTAACTTTATTATATGCATAAATTAGATTATTTCTCTGTGACAAAGAACATTCAACGGAATTCTGGTGGCTTGTGACATTAAGCTTGAGAGAAGAATAAGAGTCTTGCTTTTTTCTTAGGAAAGCTTATTGCAAAGTTGAATTCTTCAACGAAAAAAAATTAAGATTATTTATGCTTGTTTTCTTCTTGTTGATACTTCACATTTCATTTTGATGGCTTGATGTCCTCCCACATCTTTTCATAAAAATGAACCACACTGGATTTGCTTCAATTTGAAAAGCAGTTTTCTGAACTAACTAAAGGACAGCCTACTGTTTGAGGAGAGCAAATGTGCTCATCCAGTCCTTGAGCCTGCCCACTGGGATAGAGGCTTTCATGAACACTGACAGCTGCCCATTAGATCACTGCTCTGAAGACCTGTCCTCTTTTTCCACCAGGGTCTTTGGTTGCTTTTCTCCTAAAGATTTACCCCTCGTTCCCTACTTGTGCTCATATAAATAAATATATTTTTGTCTTCAAATAGAAATAATGCTAAAGTCATTAAAATGTGAAAAAAAAACCCAAACCAAAACAACAAATTGAGAGTATGAATCAAGAATGAAATTAATGCATTTTTGTGCTTGCCTTTTTTGGTGATGGAATGGGATGCCATACAGGAGGAGAAGGGGAGAGCATGGGGCACCTTTCCAGTCCTCCTTGTTGATGGAATCTACCACCACCTCTGCTTACTTTCTCACTGCTGCACTTGAGAAGATATTTTACTGGTCATAGACTCTATAGTCTCTCCTGTCATTACCTCCCTGCTCTACAGACCACAGAAACCTCAGGTATAGTCCTTCTACTGAGTTCTCAGTTCTGCTGGCCTGTGAGTTCTTTTTGCCTAGGCTACTCTCTCTAATGGAATATTTCTGGAACAGAGAAAACCTTCCTTTAGCCACACACACAGGAGCTGAATGTAAAAATAGGAACAAAGTACAGTTGCCTTTTTAAATTCAGTTTTCATCAGTGACAAATACAAGAAGGTAAAATAAAACAATTCAACATGTTTCTCTCTATTAATTAGGTTGACAGATTCTAACCATTTTTCAAGAGGTATATAAACACATCCCAGAAAAAGAACTTCAAACCTCCTGAGAGCTTCTGACAAGTTTTTACTGTCATACTGAATTCTGTGTCAGGTGGGTTGGATCCTTATGATGCACTAAAGACAGGCTGAAGAAACTATACACTGAAATTATTAAAAGGAAGCCAGCTCAAGGTGGGCAGAGAAGAAAAACAAATTATTCTTTTAAAAACACTGACAACAGTGGAGGAGAGGAAAGGGAAAATGGAGAGTGTAGACTGCTGCATTACTGAGTATGGGGCTGCTCTGTCACTCCAACTGACAGTTTCTTCTCACATTTTCTGGCAGAAGATCTTTGCCAGTGACAGCTCTGCACTGCTTTGAAAGGCTGCTGCAGAGAAGGAAACCTGCATGGTGAAAGTTGGTTGTATATGGAAAGCTCTTCTTTGACTAACATTTGAAACCCACCAACAAATCTGACAGCTCTTCTAAGAAAAGAATTGAAGTTGCATCCTCCTGCATTAATATTGGCCTCTGTTCCAATCCCATTTCTTCTTTTGGACAGGCAACAGTAGAGAATTCCTTCTCCTACCATTATCTGCAAGACAAAGGAGTTGTTAAATTAAATATAGCAGTTACTCAGAAGACACTGATTGAATGTACAGGGCTGAAATATAACTGCACCACAACCAGTGTGACCTACTGACATGTACTTGCCTTTAAAAGATTTATATCAATACATAAACATTCAGTAATGTAACTCAGCCTGAGTGAGGCCAGGCAAGAAAGTGGCACTGAAATTAAATGTAGCTGGCATACAATATACAGGGCTCAGTGGAATCAGTGGTCTTGATCCACAGCTGAAATGTGATGCTTCTACAATAAGAAAAGAATAATTATAAAATCTTGCCTCTAAAATAATCCAGAGCAACTGCAATATCTTAATGTTTGTGAGGTGGTTTTAGCACTTGGTCTTGGCCTCAAGCCTAGCAGTTCCTAGCAGCTTCTAATTACATGGCAGCCTGCTCCTCTGTATTTGTTTAATTTGGCTTGAGTTTTAACCAGATCCACAGCAGAAGAAAAAGTTCTGTCCTTATGGTCCCTCTGAACACACCAGTCTGAACAGATTATGAATGAAGCCCTAGACAAAAGTATATAAAGAGAAGAATATAAATGAAAAATGGTGTTACTTGCTGGAAAATCCAGATCCATTTATGCATTTGCAGCCTCAAGTTTGATTGTTTTCCCTGTTAAATAGTGCAACAATTTGGAAACCTGTACAGAGCTTGTACAGAGTTCAGAATAAGGGTTGAGTTGAAATATTGAAATTAATGAGGCAGTTTCACCACTGAGAGGAGATTCACCTTGTCTGTCCCCAGATACCTGGCAAACTAATATAAGCAATGCACAAAGCATACAATGCAATGAGATGCTACAGTATCTGAATTAATGCTGAATCTGCTGTAATTACCAGTGAAGTTTGTGCATGCTAAGACCCCTCACCCTAGGAGAACAGAGATAGACAAGCTTAGTCTAACTCTTATTTTTAGCTAAAGGTTTAATACATTGAAATTTCCTCTCTTAGGAAAATTGAAGTAGTGAAGGTTGCCTCATTACATAGAAAAGTCAGTGGTGAGGGTTGTTTAAGGAATTTTAATTAGATGACAACTATGGTCACTATTATCTGTCTCTATTTGATCCATTTACAGCTGAAACTTCCTGGAGACATCAGCAGTATTTCAAACTTGAAGGTAAGAGAAACTCTTTAACAGTTTTTAGCCAAGCTCTAGGGAATGTCTGGCACAGGGTAAAAACACCAAAGAGATGGATCAGGTTGTGTGATAGAGGAGAAAATTGGGAACTAGCAAGGCCTATGACGAGGAGAATTGAGAGACTGGTATTTCCAAGGAAACAAACTCCCCCAGCAGAGGAGGCAGCAGGACTCGAGCTGCTAGCAGTGAATTGATTTCCCAAATCAATGCAATCTCATTTCCTGCTGATCTCTGTTAGAAAGCACAATGTTACCTTTAAGTAGGTTTTTAGTGGGTGGCTGATAAAGGTTTGAACCTACACTGATATGATTAAATATCTGGTCCTAACATTTTTCAATGAATAACTAGAGAGAAAGTGAGAGGATCAGAGTTCTTTGAAGCAGATAGAAATCAGGTTGCAGTTCAGGGACATCTACATGCCAGACATAAAACGTCCATGTTGATAATTTCATACAAGTCCAGTTGTTCCACACTGAAGTCTCCCATGGTCTATGAATACATATAGAAAATGTCATTTATGGCATAAGCTATAAGACATACATCAATAATACAGGTAGGAATTTTCTTTTCTTTACTCCAGTTGAAACTCTATTCAAAATAATTAAAAAGCAACAGTGGCACTTCAAACTTACTGTAATTGATGGTCCAGCAAAAACCAGACTAAGCAACATCAAGAAGGGAACAGATTCTTGTGTAGGGTCAATGTATGGCATACTCAGACTCTTGTCATAGCAATTAAATCCAGAGTGAACTGGCTTGAAGACATCAGTAAGTTCAAGAAAATACAAGCTAACGACAGAAGATGCCAATATGGGCAACTAGAAGAGAAGAAAGCAACAAGTTACTGTTTGGCAATGGAATATCAATGCTTTTGCAAAGACAACATAGTCTGTTAATAAATCTCTGTGATGTTTGTTATTTACATCTCACTGCTCCTTGTCATACCCTGTTTACCATCTTTAAATAATTAATTCTCTAGAGATATGATACTGAACACATCAAATAACCCCGTTGTCTACCAAGAGCATCAAAACAGTCAGTCCAACCTTCAGCCCACAAAATTTAGCCTTTTCAGCTACAAATTATTACCAAACTCTAAAAGAAAAAAAAAATAAAAGGAAATAAAAAAGGAAAAAGAACTATCAGGACTGAATTCTCCCACATGGGGCCTTAGCATTCTGCTGTTCAGCATCACCCTTTTTGGTCCTTAAGCAACTCTGT
The DNA here is from genome assembly GCA_025447755.1 of Corythornis vintsioides. Lineage (NCBI taxonomy): Eukaryota > Metazoa > Chordata > Aves > Coraciiformes > Alcedinidae > Corythornis > Corythornis vintsioides. The sequence continues at coordinate 10,469 of JAOEGS010020961.1, read as the reverse complement.
GTGTGTGTGTGTGTAGGGCAACCTTTAAAAAAACCCATTAAGTTTCAAAGTAACAGCTAATGAAAAACAGTATCCAGTGGTTCCTTAGAATCTAAATACCTGATAATAGAGTGTTCTGCCTTCACACATTCCTATTGTTGTCCTAGCAAAAAAAGCAATTAACTTTGCAAGGCTCAGTCTGTTTAGAACCACAATGACTATGGTTCACAATTCTTTTATCCTCCAGCTATTTAGTGATTTTGCCCTTCACAACTACTTCCAGTAATTTATTAAGAGCAAAATTGGCCCCTCTGGGAATAAATCCACCCCAGCTTGCAGCCAGCTCCTGAAAGCACAAATTCAACTAGTAAGCCTCTGTGGAAGTAAGTTGTTCAAGAGAATAAATATCAAAAATGCATTTTGAAGCTATTGCTTTATAAATCAAGAGAGAAAACAGCCTTGCCCACAGGGTGGGCATCAGGGCATTCAGGGGTAACCAGCAGCATGTGATTATTCTCTGTACCCTCTTTGTAAATGCTCAGAAACAGTTTTTGTTTGTTATTTCCCAGGCTCCTCCTCACTGGAAGTAACATTAGACCAACTGCCTGCTCCTCTGCTGAGCTGCAATGAATCCTTCCCTGAGTCTCTAATGCAATGAAGGTACCTATGAGTAACATGATGTAAGCTGCCTAGCTGCTTCCTTTTTCCTTTTTATAAAATGCCTATCATATTAACTTTTCATCACTGGTAGCTGCAGTTGAAAAGTAAAAGCTTGCAACTACTAAATAGATTCACTTACTTAGATAAAATCATAAAAATCTGGTAAGGCTCTATCACATTTCTTGAGAAAAAACCCTCCTCTTTAACATCAAGCACCTAACATTTTGAGAAATAGGGATTGTGCTAACATGTGTGCCTATATTTAGATTATAGTGTGATTTAGATTAAATGCATTTTTCAGTAAACTTTCACAATAATAATTGATTGATTGAAATCAATGTCATTCATACCGTTCTACAATGGAATTTAAAAAACAAAACAAAAACACAGAGGTAAAGCTGGATAAATACATCTTTTTAGAAAAAATATGACTAAAACCTGCTGTATATGGCAGAGGGAAAATGGTTTCTTGCATTAACTGACATATGGAATTCTTAGGCAACTGTTTTAAATGGCAATATTGAACTATAAAAAATATGCAATATATGAAGTGATATTTTATTGTGAGACACTAAAATAAAATGTTCTGGACTCTTTTTTTTTTTTTTTCAACTACTGTATGCAAGCTATAATTTTATTGTTAATTACAAAGTCAAGGAATCATAAGGATTGCATTTTATTATATTATGACTTCACTACAGGACTTATTTCTGCCTGTAATTACCCATTCTGCTAAAAGAAATAATTCTAAAGAAAAAAATTCTAAAGACTGTGAATCTCCAACATAACTGCTTGCAATACTAATGAATAGGTTTATAGACAATTTGCTATACACAATATGTCAGATCTCACAGGACATTTTTCTTCCTATCTTTTTTAAAATACAAATATAAAACGTGTCTTCTAAAAGTCTAACATTTCTAAAGAAAAGCATGTGTTTCTGAAATCTTCTAAACAGTATAACTGGCTATTTAATATATGAATATTTATGGAGTGTTCTGCTTATAGTTCTGTAATTACAGAGTTCAGATCCCAACACCTTGAAAATGTCAAATATAATTAGACAGTAAAATGTGTATTGTTTTAATTACAAAATGGAATAGGATTTTTCCTGTTCCTAATTAGAATGATAAAACCCCCAACCTCAGTTCACATATCTTGACTAATAAGTCTTTATACTCTTACTTTCTTGGCTGGCTAGCAGAGAAAGATCCCTGTTCAGCTTGTAACTTAGACCTGCAAATATAGAGTTTGACCCAAGTGGTCAAACTCTGTTTGGCTTAGAGTCTTAAAGTCAGGACCATAGTCAGCAAGGCTGCTGGAAAGGTTTGATTTGGGGCATCCTCAGTAGATGGAAACACTTCTGCTAAACTTCTCTATGATTAGTTTTCCATGGCTTCAAATGGATGAAACCCAAAGAGCTGTAGCAGACTAAATACAGTATTGTCTTTGCTACTAACAAGCCACACATTTTGTACTGGGTTTGCAAATACTCAGGACTGGGGCATAACAAACATCTTTGTACTTGTCTTGGCCTGCCTGGAACTTTCTTTTTATTTGGTTTCATTGTAACACTAGTTTTTCTGATGACATTAGAAATTAGGCTATGCCTAATTTGTTTTATTTACACATTACTTTCTGTGCTTGATTTTTGTATCTACATCTAGCAGTAACAAGTAATTACTTTCTGTAACATGAACTATATGTAGTGTGCACATCCCAAATCCTTTGTCAGGGGCAGTAAGATATTGATAGCAATTCTTCCTCACTCTAGGTACCACTTCATAGATATTAGGGGTTGGAAGGGACCTAGAAGATCATCTAGTCCAACCCCCCTGCCAAAAGTAGCATCACCCAGGGCATGGCACACAGGAACAGAACCAGGTGGGTTTTAAAAGTATCTAGAGAAGGAGACTTCCCAACTTCTCTAGCAGCCTGTTCCAGTGATCCATCACCATTGCAGTTTCCTCATGTTGAGGTGGAATTTCCTGCATTTCAGCTTGTGACCATTACCACTTGTCATACATCACAGCTGAAAGGAGACTGGCCCCTTCTACTTGACACCCACTCTTCAAATATTGGTAAACATTAATAAGATCCTCTTTCAGGCTTCCCTTTTTCCAGGCTAAACAGCCACAGGGCTCTCAGCCTTTCCTCATAAGAGAGATGTTCTAGTTCATCATCTTTGTAGCTCTTTGTTGGACTCTCTCTGAGTTTGATGGTTTCTTAAATTACACCATGGAAACAGGGAGCCTCAAACCAAAAGAAAGACAACAAATAAGCATCACTCTCCCTGCCCCCCAGTTCCTCTCTTACCTTGAAATAATATACAACTGGATACATATATAATTCAAAAATCTCTGGGAATTGGTAGCTTCTTTAAATTCCCTCTCTCTAGTAGTTATATATCTAACTGTTCTACTTGCCAGCACTTAACTAAGCAGGGTGTTCACATTTATCTTCAGAAGAATAACAAAAAACCCCAAATGAATCCATGGGCAGCCATGGTGTGTCACATACTCAAATGTCTGAACCTGTTTTGTAGGTTGCAGTTACGTGGCCTCTCTTTGCTTTGCTAAAATGCACTACAGGCATTGTCTCTTACTGGGAATTCATACCCAGACCCCATGGTGGTGGTGTACTGGGCTGTGTTGGTGGCTGCCAGCAGATATCCCTTACATATGGGTTACAAAAGTGATTAGCTTGGGCTGTATGTCAGTCAGGCTAAGTAGAAGGTAAAGTGAAATGTCTCTCTTGTAATTATAGCTGAAGTCACTGCTCAGTGTGCTGGCCAGAATGACTTTGGTAATTTTCCTTGAGACTGGATGCAAATACAGAGGCTGTGGGATTGCTTAGTTTTAACTGCCTGTATAAAAGATAGGCAGAAAAGAGAAGCAGTATGTATGTAGCTTTCAGAGGAAATCAAGACATAATTAGCCAGATTCAGAATAGAGATAGCATGACTAACTCACCTGTCACAAAGGGTTAAGGGATGCCTGATATGATATTTGGATCTTTCATACTTTGTAAATAATATTCAGACTTGGATAGCCAAGAAATTCTTAGATCATTTGCAACCCTTCCACAGCAAGCAAGGAGGTCCTGAGCAGAGGATCTGCCTCCTGATGTTTCTCTTGTTTTCTGGGAATCAGGGAATCTTTGTAGGCAATCAAGTAAGTAAACAGGATTGACTCAAAGAGCTAGCTAATGAATGCTGTAAGTTTCTCATGGAATAAATACCAGCCAAGAACTTGGGAGAAGGATGCTCCATTTAATAACTATATTGTGTTTGCACTGCAAGGCTGTGACACTGTGGAAAATTCTATTAATATGTTTCATAGATGTCAGTCCTTGTGCCAAAGGATTCATGGTCTAAATGACAAGAAGGCACAACAGATGGATGAGACAAAAAAAAAAAAAAGAGGGCTGTGGTGGGTTGTAGGAGACAAGGTATCCCTATTCTTAGCCAACTACTAACAGCAACTGCAGCTTTCAACTGCCCTGACTGTTGTCCTGTTGTGCTTTATGGTGAGAGTCACAAAAGACAGGAGGAGAGAATGGAAGGAGGACAGGACTCTTTTATCCTGACAGAAATGAATAACGAGGTCATGACTATGACTGAATACTTTCCAAAAATAGGCCACGAAGAAAAGAAATGGTATCAGCCCCAATGCTGCCATTTTCTCATATGTTTGAGACCCCTGGCTCTGCTTAGCCACACCAGGGCTGCACCTTCACCCTCAGTCACACTGCTGTGCAAGGGGGTGACTAAGACCCAGCACAAGCCCAAACACATTGCAACCTGGGCTGTCACAAGGACTTTGGAAGACAGCACTAAGAACTGGATGGCTGGAGAAAGGGGACTTGCTTCACCTAAAAGTCACATTTGTAGATTTTGTTATGTTCTAAACTTAATTCTTAAATGCCTCAGGCTTATAAGAGAAGGCATTCAGAAGTCTTACATCTGTATAAAGGTTTTTTGCTTTTCTCACTGAACTCAAGTTTCTGCTGCATCTTGTCCCTTTTCTGGATGCAGGTCTCAAAGCCATAAGGAACTGGTCTTTTCCCAAAGGGATTTTTTACCTTCTCATTGCCAAATGAAAACTAATTACAAAGACATAGTATGATGGTCTTTATTCTCCTAGATTTAACACTTTTGGATTTAATTTAAGCTCACAGTTTAATTTCAAATCCCAGTTGTTACAGAAAACTATTATCATTACCATTTTGTAAAATTAAGTTATCCTTATTTCCAGAATTGATTAGGGCTTAATGCAATTGTTTGGTGACTGCCAATTAGAGTCTAGCTTTAGAAATACAACAGATATCTTCGTGCAGCTCCTCAAACCTCTTGATCTTTTGCCAAATCTTAATAGAAAACCTCTCTGTATGTTTAAGACTAAAAAAATAGAACTGATACATCAGTGATAAAATTCCTATTTATTTCAGAAACCCCAGAGTCATGCCAAATGTATGGCAATTATAAAAGTGCTTTTTCTTTTTTTTTTTTTTTTTCTTTTATTAATAAATATAAGCAGCAATTACACAGGGAGAAACCAGCAAAATAAAAATAGTTTAAGAAGATTATTCTCAGTCAGGAATATTCTAAAAATACTTTTAAACTATTTCCATTTAATTAAGCATATGTGGTTAAACAGAAAGCAAATCCTTAGGCAGAAATTTCACAACTCAAAAAATACCATTAATGCATTTCTATTCAGTGTCACTTCAAATGCAACTGCTAATTCATTTTATTAAGATTACAGTTAATTATGATTCTTGATGAATTAAATCAATTCTTAGTTAGAATCAATTTGTAAGTACAAACAATGAGATTTAGGAGATTGCACAAACTAACTGTTGATTTTGAAAATTCTATGCTCCTTGCTGCAAGGTGATGGCAAATCAAGAACAGCAACACTTGAGCAAAAGGCAGTTGCTTTCAGGCCAGAGTTTTACTAAACTTCTCAGCTAGAAGTTTCCTCAAAATCCCCTTCTCTAGGGGACAAACCTGCCAATCCCTACACAATACTAACATTTACCCTCTAAAACATACATATACAAACATGTTTCATACATACATAAAAAATAAATATTCTTTGTGTGCCAACCCATGAACATGGAGAACATGGAGAAGGGTATGTACATTGTTTTGAAGAGGAAATCATTTTCAAAAAATAAATCCATTTCTAAGATGTTCAGACCCCCAGTAACTGCTGGAGTATTAGGTGAGGAAGGTGGTGCAGGAATGAAAAGGAGCAGGGGTTTCTTTCACTGACAACTACTTAAACTCTTTGCTTGCCAAGCAAGTAGCCAAACAGAGGCAGCTCTAACATGTGGCATCCACAGAGGCAGCTCTAACATGTGGCATCCACAGAGGCAGCTCTAACATGTGGCATTCGTGTTTTTTCTCCCAGCACAGCCTTGGCACAAGCCTGACACAAATTTTGTTCCTTTTTTATCTCTCATCCTCTGCTAAAAGCTGGTAGGATGCAGGCTGCATGGCTCTTCTACAAACATAGAAGTGATGTGGAGGATGTAACCTCGATGACTTGGCCAATGAATTACAGAGCTGCTTAGAACAGGCAACGGCCTCCTCAGGCCTCAGATAGTCCCCTAATATTGTGGGGATGCTGGTCTCCAATGCACCGTTATAAACAAATCTGACATCTATCCTCAATGACCAGCCTGTTAAGTGTATTTCTCCTTCACCTCCCCTCACACATGGTTGACTCTTTTGAAAGAAAAAGCAGTGGATTTGGAAGGTGTTATGCTTCTTCCACAATATGGGGTCATTTCATCTTCTGCAGCTGGGTTTTTTGGTTGCTCCCCCCTTGGGCTAATTGAAGCCTAACAGAAAAGCTATCTGGAGAGAAACACGACTACACTGTGCCCTCCAGGACACAGCAGCATAGGTAACTGGTACACTACTAGATTCAAACATCCTGTTATGAGGAAGAAAATTTGAACCCTATAGCCTGCTCTCCCTCTACTCATTCTAATCACTGCACTCCCTTGGCTTTTTGTGTCTCTTGCAGGTGACAAAGTGTGTAACTTATTTTTGGTGGGTCCTTCCAAGTTGATGACCTCCCTTGTTTTGCAGCCTGCAGTCCTACACTGATAACAGATCTTTGTGATTTCTGCTGGTGACAATTCCAGAGCCTTTGGGGAACAAGAAAAATAAGTGGTCTTCCAGTACTGAAAGAAGTATTTCCAAACAGTCCTGGTTTGATTAACTCCTGGCTGTGCTTTGGAAAATGTAGAAAAGAGAAGCTCCCCACCTCTGTACATGTGCATCATACACAAGAGTCTAGAAGACAATATAAGGAGAAAAAATTAACTGTATAAGGGACATTGAAATGTCTCTCATTTTACTCTCTGGAAGTTAAGCAATCAACATATGAAGGCTGTGACATAGGAACACAATTTAGCTGGAGAAGAAATATATAATTCCTTCAGTCTGACCACACCTTGGCCTCTCATTCTCACTGGGGCACCAGGTGAGGCAGTAGTGCCAATGAATTCAAAGGCAAAATTCATAGAAACTTCTGTGAAGCCACAATTTAAACCAGGAGATTCTGAAGTGGGACAGCATGGGTAAAGACAGTCTTTTTCCTCCTCCAAGAAGAAATTTATCTGTCTGGCCTGCCTCTAAAGTGCAACTATTCTGCCAGGAATAGAAATTACATAACCCTGGAAGTTTTCTAGATTAATATTAAAATCTGAGGCATTCATATTTGTTCTTTAAGTAAATATATTTATGATATACTCAGATTGTGCTGAAAAGAAAGTCTGCTAACTAAAAGCAAAACTTATTCCAGGAATACTTTTTAGTATCTCCCAAAGACTTTTTACCATGAAAATTAATTCCCACTAGACCAGAGGGACTGTGTATTTTCATGGCAAGTTTTGTCTCTCATCTGTGCAAATGATGCTCCAACAACCTGGACAGTCTACAGCACCCTAAAATGCCACAAGCATAATTAGGAATAGAACAGGCCAAAGAGCCTGGCAGTGCTGACTGATGTGCTTCAAGTGAGCATGATGCACAGGGCAATCTAAAACTATTCAGCTTCAGAAGCATGTGCTGATCAGAGGCTCTGATAAACAGAAGCATGGCCAAGGTTTTAAATCAACCTCTGAAATAGTCTTATAATAAATAGGATAAATCAAGTTATTTTACGAATCACAAAACTTGAATATATGCAGTTGAAAATGTGTTAAGATTTATGTCATAATGCTCACTTGTCTCTGATGTTTATAGAAAATGACCATCCATACTTTTCAGAAGCTCCACCTCTTCATTTTATTGCCTTTTCATTTCTATGTCTTACAGAGCTGTTGTCTGATTCTCCTTTTGCTTTTCCTGTGTAAAGAATAGCTCCAGTGCTAGCAATGATCTTAAGATAGAGATATTAATGTTTTACCTGTGCTATTGGTGGAATCTACTTGTTTGAATTATTTTTAAATTAACCTGAAACCAAAATCAGGCCAAGACTATTTATTTTTAATTTAACCATCAGTTGGCCTGCAAACATTCTACACAATAATAGTTTATCTGATCCTAAAAGTTTCTGCTGCCAAATACGTTTGTTTACAGTATCATTGGAAACACAGTCTTAAAGGATCCTCATAGCAGAAAAACCTCAGTGTTAGAACTGTCAGTTTCCTAACCAATGTTTAAGCTCAGGTTCACTGCAGTAATTTTCTCTCTTGATGCTGCTCTTACTTGCCCTGACCACCTGCATGTTCATCAGCTCCAGGGGGGCCATAAGTCTGTAGGTCAATAATTAGGACTTGTTTCTGGGGGAGAAAGGCTCACCAAGCTCTAGAGTCTGCTCCTCTGACTAACAGAGAAGTCCTAAATGTTCATTCAGAGACCATCCTATTAAGTGAGGGCTCCGACTCCCACTTGGAGCAGCTGGCATTGAAGAGATCTCCACTTCTTTTTCAATTGAGCAGTAAATGACTTGCTGAAGGTCTTAAGAATCCACACCAGAGGATAACATGCCTGTTCCATGTGGGAGCTGTACACAGAGCTCACTTCAAGGTTTTCATTGCAGAATCCTTTGCCTTGCCCCTTGTAAGAGCTACAGGGAGCTTTTAGGGGAACTACAAATATGCAGTTAGTATTATATAAGGTAACTCATTTAAGCATCAGGCTAAATTTGAGTGCTGCTGCTCTGTATTTCATCCCATCTTGCTGCAGGCCAAAGCACAACCCACCCAACAGCACAATTCCATGGTGACTTGCAGGATCCCTACGTCATTCTGTGGGTCAGTTATGCCCAAGACAAGGACCAGACGTTTCCCTTCCCATCTGGATTCCCAAAGCAACACAAATAGCACAGACAGTGAGGAAGCCCCTACCCTTTCTTAGGGGCTTCCCCCAGCTTGACCTCTCCCTCCTGTGCCAAGCTAATGTAAGATCAATGCCACAGCAAAGGCCTTCCATCAAAGGGTTTGCTTGAGCAGGCCTAATTACATTGCCAAGGTGTGTCTGATGCTTCCATATAACCAATCTCTGCAAAGCTTTCCAGTTGGTGTAGCTTACTTGGGATTAGCTCCTGTGTTCAGGTGTTTAGGGAACACAGGGAACAGAGACACTGTTACCTAAAATCCCTTCAGCACCTCACACCTTCTACCTCCTAGAGAACCTCCAAAGCCTTTCAACTGAACCTGAAAGAAAACATTTTTCTTAATATTACACCCGATGCTTCTATTTAATATTATATATGTATGCATTGTATATACATTTTGCACTTTTATTTAGCATACCAGTTATAGTTAACTGACACTATCTTTTTACCATTAATTTCTTCTCATTATTTTCATAAACTCTGAGGCAAGTTCATTACATGATGCCTCAAAGTGCATCAGTGGCTCTGTCACCTCTCTGAGTGGGATCACCTGAAACTCTTGGCTTGATGCTTAAAACATTTTTATCTCCCTCTTACTGCTATGCCATCAAACTAATTCACATCACACCAATTTCCTTAACCTTAAACAGTGCCTCTTCATGATCTTGTGGAGGTACAAGCACGACTACACTTTCCAGGAGGGATAAATGTCTGCAAGTGCCACGCCAAACAGCTCCTGCCTCTGCAACTCCACCTGCTACCAGCTGAGCAGCCATAGCAGGTTTTGCTCTCCAAGATGTGCTGTGAGCCTCATTCCATTTTCAAACCAGATATTTTTAGCTCTGTCAGAGGAAGCAGATAATCCAGGGGTCGGTAAGAACACGCCAGTGATTACCATTATGAGAACATTTCTATTTTCCTAAAGTCACATTTGAAAGGGAACGCTTTATTCTACCACAGCAGCGTTTGCCTAGAAGCCATCCCTTCTTGAAACATGTCTTCCTCCCGAGCGCTTCTGTGCACATCGCACGATTTAGCGGAGCAACCTTTTCATTTTCTGAGTAAACCTCCGAAATAAATCCCACTTGCAAAGGCTGCAAAGAGGTTATTTTCTGCCTGCTCCTCACCGGGGACTTCGATGCTGCTCTCAGTCAGGCAAAGCAGCACGTAGGGATTTCGCATCAGGCGGTACGGAAACCGTGGCGAGTGGAGCTCCCTCTCCGCGCTAAGGGAGACGCTCCCCGCGGACCGGCTCCGAGACGCGGCGTCCCCCCCGCGCCCCCCGCGGCTCCCGAGAGCCCCGCTCGGCCGGGGGCGGCCACTCACCTCCACGAAGTAGAAGCAGGGCAGGAGGGTGACGCTGTCCTTGGTCACTTTGCCCTTTTGCCGCTCCTTGGCGGACATGCTGGCGGGGGGGGGGGGCTGCGGGCGGCGGCCCCGCGCTCCCCCGGCAGCCGCCCGCCGCGGGTC
>JAOEGS010020960.1:0-40707 GCA_025447755.1 Corythornis vintsioides | reverse complement strand
TGAGCAGGATCACCTAGACCAAGTCACCCAGGAACAGATCCAGGCGGGTCTTGAGTGTCTCCAGAGCAGGAGACTCCCATCACGCTGCTGCCTGGGTGAAATCTCACTTGTGTTCCTGCCACCTCCCAAGTGTGAAGCAAAGAGCTTGGTGTTTTAAAAGACTAATTCCACTTCCTTACAGTGACAAATTTTATTCAAATGCACACTGCCACGTTAGAAGGGGTAAAATAATTCTGTTTGAAAGGTGCAGCTGGAGGAAAGCAGTCATGTAGAAAACAGCTGAGCAGTGCTCATGCCTTGTGCCCCTGGGAGCAGGTTCTGGACAGGTGAGGCTGCAAAGTCCTGCTGAGCACCAGCTGGGCTCATTCTCCCTCTGGGAGGGAACATGGAGAGAAAACATCCATGTCACTTTGAGAACAGTGCAAACTGAGATCCTTCTCTAGGCTTCCTGCATCACAGAAGCAAGGCCTTTGATGAAAGTAACTGCTTAAGAATATGCAGCTCCACCAAAACAAAGCCAGGAAGGAGCTGGTTCTAGTCATTTGAGCTCTGGCAGTTTAACAGTGTCTTGTGGGCATCTTTGTGGCAAAGCCCACGGGCATCTGAGCCCTGCCTTCCCTGGCAGAGTTGGGGTAACCTGCTGCTCCAGAGCTCCCACAGCACCCTGCTGACAGGAGCACAGCCCAGCACAGGAGGCTCACAGAACAGAACCAAGCAAGGAAGGGTGGTGGGGCACAGGAGCCTGAGCATCAGCAGCTGTGGTGGACAGACACAGAGGCAGAATTAATTGAAGTAATTAAAGCAATTGCTGATTATCTGAAGAAGTTCTGTACCTTGAGCAGAAAAGCCTGGAGAGGACTGAATGTTAGGAGGCTGGCTTCTGGGTTGTGTCCAGTGTTGCTGTGCAGGAGAGAGTCCAGAGGCTTTAACAGGCAAGTAAGGTTGGTTTGGTTTTGTTTATTTGTTATTGGTTTTGTGTTGGTTTGTTATTATTTGGGGGTTTCTTTCTTCCCAGAGCTCTGAAATCTTATGAATGCTCTGGGGGTGTGAAATTTTCTGTGTTCCCGGGTTATCTGGTAATGTTTTAAGTTGGGTTTTCACAGTGCACACTTACAGGTGATTGTGGCAGTTCATGTGTTACAGATTCACCTGTCTCTAGCATTTAGGGAAACTGCACAGTGTAAAAATGACTGCCTATTTTCAGGAGGTGTCTAGGGATGAGCATTGTGTTCTGTCCCACTTTCATTTCTCTCTGGGAAAAGGATGCATTTTTAACTGCAGGTCAAAATGAGTGCCTGTCTGTAAGGGCAGCTGGAAAGGCAGGTTAGTGTGGCATTGACTTGGGCTTTTCTGTGTGAACAGCAGTAGGCAAGAGCACAGTCTTGCTGGGTTAAGATTTGAAATAATAGCAGCTGGTTTTCTCCATAATGCTTCTGTTTTAGTCTTTAGGTTGCTCTAGAAATGCTGGTAAAATGGAGTGTCTCTGCAACAATGCCTTCTATTTATTTCCTGAGAGTTGTAACTTGTTATATTTTGCCATTGGAGAAACAAATAGAGAAACCTTCTGGTTTAAGGATAGTTATGTTCTCCACTTCCCCTACCCGTCCCAGCATCTGTGGAATTTACAAGCTATATGGTATGAGGGGATGCTGAGATTGCTGCCTGGTCAGTAAGATGTGTTTCTGTTGTTCACATGGGTGAGGTTTTCTCCTTTTGGAGTATTTTTACAAAATGATATGTTGCAAGCATCTTGCCTTTTATTATCTATGGGTCACCTACTGAAAGTACATTGCTGGCTAGACAAGAGGAATAAACAGGAGAGTACAGTAGATCTTGGTTCTTACTACAGTTAGAAGGGCTGAATGTCCATTTGGAAGCTCAAGAGAGCCAAAACCCAGAGTGTGGTGGATTTTCTTCACACAGTGCCAGATCTTAATTTGGTTTCCTACAGGATGTTTTTTGTTGGTGTGAACAATTTTCTTGACATCTTTCTTCTGAAAGCAAGGACTCTGCTTGCCAGTAAATGAATGCATGGAATGGGCTGGATGTTGGTTAAAACTGATTCAGACTCACCTGTTAAAAATTCAGCCTGGATGGTGGTGTATTTGTTCACAGAGGTCCTTAAGGTGTCACTGTCATCAGCTGTGGCTTTCCCCTCCTTGCAGCAGTGTCATTGCTGTGCTGCTGCAGGAGTTCAGAACACAGAACCAGGTTTTAAAAATAAGGGGAAAAAAGTCACAAGGTAAGAGTTCTGTAAATAAGAGGTAAATAGGTTCTGGAATGAAGTTAGAGGCTTTGGGAGGTAACTCCCCTGAGCTGTGTAGGGCAGATGAGACAGGCAGGGAGTGGATTTTGAGCACAGGGACAGAGTGGCCCTGGTTGGATGCCCCTGATTAAATAAAAAACAGGCTCATCAGGAGATTGTGTTTGCTTTGACTTCAAAGACAAAGTCAAGTGGAGAACAGTGATCCATTCTTCATGTGCACTCCCTGGGGGAGCACCACCAGTAATCACCTGATCCATATCCAACCTGCAAGGTTTAGGTTGGATACCGTGTTGTTTAAAGCAAATAAAACCCTGCCAACACCTGCCAGGGCTGGGACTCTTGTGAAGAGCTTGAACAATGAGGTGGACTCACTAAGTTGTAATTGGGCTAATTCTCCTCTAGGCTCAACAATGCAAAGGCCTCTTTGAAATAGTCCAATGCTGTTTCAAATCAAGATGTGCTAAATTATCCCACCACTTACTAATCTGTGTTTTCACAAAGTGAAACATCATTGAATGCTTTAGGTTGGAAGAGACCTCTAAAGGTAATCTAATCACTGTATTTCAAATTAAATGACATCTTTTTGCTTTATTTTACTGCCTGAATGACAGGTATTCGTGCTGGATTGTCAGAAATGATGGGGACAGTGTAGGTGTGGTGGTCACAGTGACATGGTACTGCTGTTAATGGTCATCATGAACCAGCTTATTGGTGTTTCAAAATGGAAAACCAGTGAAAAATGCAACAGGTTTTTGTTTTGGGGGGGGTGTGTTTGTGTTTTTCTTTCTTTACAAGTGTGAGGGACTCTGAGGATCAGACTTTGTGCCCAGAGATCTGTTTGTCTGATTTAATTAACACTGTTCTAACATCAAGACCACACAGTTCCAACTGAAGACAAGTTTTGGACAAACTGTCTGTCCCCCCATCCCCCCACCCCCAAACCACAACCCCAACAAAACCACAGCAAAAGCAAATACATACTGAGAATTTATTTCTTGTGTTGCATGTAATTGCACAACAGCACTTATTTATCACTGGAATACAATGTAGTTATTTGAAACTCTCAGTCTGGGATGTGGTAGATTTGGGGTTGTTCTTTTAGCCTAAAAAGTAGTGACCCCAAGTTCTCATGTCCTGTTCCTTGTACAGCCAGAAAGTGTTGGATGGGAACTGCAGCTCAATGCAGTTTACCTGGCAGGCAGCTCTGTGGCATGTTACACTAAAGTTCTGTGATGTAGTGGGCACTAAAATGGCATTGGGTGGGTTAACATCACCTCACCTACTCCCAAGGGAGTAACTCTGTTATATAAAATACCTTTTTTAACTTGCAGGCCATTTAATGACACCTTGCAGCAGCCTTGCTGGTGCATTACATGTGGGACCCAGGTTTCCTCTTCCAGCCTCCACCTGAGAGTTTGCTAAAGCTGCTCTTGTGAGGTGTTTGTTTAACCTTCTCTGAGGCTCTAAAGACTTTAGGTGGCAGAAATCTTGAGCTACTAGCTCAGTGCTTAGTAAGGAATGGTTTTGAAGTTCTGTCTTCCTTTTAACTGTCTACTAATGTCACTGAGTAAACTTAACTCTCTGCTCTTCCTCTTCCCCTGGTGAGAGCTCTTTTGTGCCTTTGTTAGGGTAACATCTACTTTGTTGAAGGTTACTCACAGGTTGTGATGTCATTCACTATAATCTTCCTTTGGAGACCAAGCTTTCTAGTCCCACTGTTAATGGAGCCACTCTCTGGCTTTCTCTAGATAGCCCCTGGTTTTTAAGTAGAGGGTCTAAATAGAATCTTGTCTCAGACAAGCCAAAACTGGACTTTGTTTTCCCTTGAACTTATTTCTCAGACTTAAGAGGATAATTTTTAATTCTGAACCTGCTTTCTGAGGAACTTGATCTTTCTGGAACATTCACCTTGAATAAATGAACTGCTCCCTCAGACTTCAGTCCCATAGTGTATGTCCTGTCAGTCAAGCCCAGGGTATCATCTGTAACTACCACACCAGGGCTTTGAAGCTCTAGACTACCACTTCATCTGCATCCTAGATCCTTCACAGCAAAGAACTACATTCTGCTTGCCCTGTTTCTTCTCCACAACCTCTGCCACAAAAGGAGAATACGTTAAAAATAGGATAAAGTCCTTACCACACAGCAAGTGTTACATCTGCAAATAACCCCCCCATTGGAAGGCAGCTTGATGTAATCCTCCCCCTTCTCCACAAATGCTTGGATAGCATTTGTGTCTGTGTGTATAGAAATAGCCAACCTCATCAGCCAGGACACAGAAGAGACCAGCAGTCTAGATAAAATACATTTCATATAAATACATTCATGCTTCAAAAAATATATCCTACAACCTGCTGCCAGACTCAAGTGCAAGTAACCTCCTAACATGTATGTAACTTCTGGGATGCTAACAGGCTGACTCCAGGCTCTTTATTTTATAGTGACCAGTTTTTAACATGGAAAAAAATGGTCACAAGGCTCCAAGACTAAGTCCTTTCAAAAGTTGCTCCTAATATGGGAAGTTAATTCCTGTTGTCATAAACCAAATGTACGTGGCTTACAAAAATAACTTTGTTTCAGAAAAGCAATTTCCCTGTTTGTTTTAGTGACAGTTTTGTGCACAACTAGCTCCAGTCACCTTCGAAGACCAGAATTTCTTTTTCCCTCTGGGGGCTTGAGGAAGATGAGCTGGCAGTGTTCTGTTCTGGCCAGAGAAGGGTATGCATGGGGAAGTCTGAAGTTGGTCCCAAGGAGGAGGGACAGTTTAGTTCATAAGTGTAGATCCAAGGTTTATTTTTACTAAAATCTGTTGGAACTGGAAAAAAGAAAAATACACATAACATGCGATAAAGGAGAAACTGGCCCTGAAACCACAAGCTCCTGTGTTCAAGAGAAGCATCATACAAAATCTTTTACTTTCTGTACAGTGACAATACCAAATAAAATTTTTTTAACCATCATATACACAACACAAATATTATGAATAGAAATCTATAAATACTTTAAAATGAATTTGTAATATATAGCAGTTGAGGGCCACAGCTGTACAAAATGTAAGCAACATATATAAAATGATTAAGAAAGTGCAAAGTAGAACAGTATCAAGAGCCTCCACTTTTTACAGCATTTATGGTTCAAGTGTGAAGAGCCAGCAGGGATGCAGAAGCTCAGTTACAGTTCAGAAGAAAACACAGTACAGGATTCTGCACACAAAATGAACTATTAAATAACATCTTCCCACTTCTTCACATCTATGACTTCCAGTTAATTAGAGAACGTTTTTATAATGCAGTTCTGTAAAGAGTGATTTGTCCCTTTTCACAAGTTCCATAAAACAAAGATGCCCTGGGCACAGACTTTTTTGTAGGTAAAACAAGACTCTGGAGGGAAACTGCTGTTGGTTTCTGGCTGCCTTGTTCTGCCCAGTGATTTAAAAGGTGAACGGAAAGACCTTTCTGTGCAGCAAATACCTTCAGACCTGACCCTCTGCTGACATACAGGTACCCTGGACCATTGGTCACATCTGTGTGAAGCTCTGGAGGATCAGTGCCTTAAAAAGAAAACTAACAACTCTCTTCAAAAAAGCACCAACCACCACTGCTTTGAGTTTCAGATCTGCCCATCCATGGCACTGCTCTTTGCCAGCCACGATGCAGGTTGTGCATTCTGCTTTTCACCAGTACCTCCTGGAGCAGTGCAAGTCTTTGTTTTCTTTTATGCTCCATGTCCTACTGGAAAGTTCTGCTTGAATTAAAATACAGTGCTAAATAAAAACCTATTTGCTGAGTTGGAAGTTGAAATAGTTAATTCAATGCCCTTAGATGAAATTTCAAATAACTTGATTTTAAAAAGCTTTTCAGTTCACCTTTATTTCAGTAAGTGTACTTTTTTTTTTTTTTTTTTTTTTAGGCACTGTAAAAATTAAAGGTCCTAAGTGCTGTGCAGAAGAATCTATCCATTCTCAAGCAGTGCATTATTAGTGATCTCTAGCAAGTCTTAGACTAATGTTGTCTTGTTTTTGTTTTTAATTAGAGAAGGGTAGACTTCAAACACTTTTTTCCTATCTTGCTTCCTTACTACGACAAAAGAATGATCAGAGCTACATTAATTTTTGTCTTTGAAATAATGCCAGACCTCAGAATTAAAGAGAAGTCCCAAGCAGTCTGGATATGCTAGAGAAACAATAAAAAGTTACCTGGTCATACTGCTTCACAGAATGATGTCTGTCTCAGAACTGGAGATGATCACATGAAACTCTACACAGACCATCAGTGTCTAATCAGCTAATAAGTAGGTATTTGGAGCCTAAGATACTCTGTGTTGTACAGAGAATACAGCAACAGTCATCCATTTGGTATATTTCTGAGTGTGTGACATCTACAGCATACACAGACATCCCAAACTGAGGCAGGAGAAGGAACCCTCTGCACAACTCAGCTCAGCAGAACCTCTTTATTTGCCTCCATACATTCTTTCAATGTCGTTGATGTAATGGTTTTTCAGTTCTTTCCTTTTCAGCTTGAAAGCATCTGTTACCAGCCCAGTCTCTGGGGTCCATGGCTCAGGGCTCAACCGTACTTTGATGGGGATTTCAAACCTCTCTAATTTCACTGCAGGGACAAGAAGAAACAAATGCATCACTCTGAGCACCTAGCCAAATACAATACTGATTTCTGCTAGCTAAAATTCTTTATGTACCTTGTGCATAACCTAAGGAACCTTGCAGGAGGGCCATGGGCAAATCTGATCTTGTACCAGTGCTGGGTGGTGTTTAGTGTGTGAATGTCCTAATAACACCCTGTACTTCCAGCTTGTGTTGGAGGGGACAGTGTGAAATGTAAAGCTTGCACCAAATGGCTGTGGAGTGTGAGGATCTGAGCCTGCTGCCACAAGAGGATACACTGAAATCTACAGTTCTATTAGAGTCATAACTAGATGAACTAAGACCCGTTCAGTGTGCTTCATAATTTAAATATGAAGTATTTCTATCATTTTAATGGTTGAGTGATTCTTTACCAATGTTTTCCTTCATCAGAATTTGTTCAGAGTTCAAACTACAGGGACTTCTCAATTTCTGTGCTGTTAGTCACTTATTTTCCTTTCACATAGCAGCCATGGCTTGGCCCATGCACACCTCACTGCAACCAAAGCTGCTGCTTTCCTTGCCCAGGCAACGGGCCAAAGAGGGGTAAGGGAGGGAGGAGCAGGTAACTGCCTCGGGGAGAGGGCAGGGAGCTGCTGGGTGTGTGCAGCGCTGGGCTCTCAGCTCCTGCACCCAGCCCCTGCAGACCTCTAGGCGGCAGCAGGCGCCTGGCACTGGGGTCTGGCTGGAGCTCTGTCCCTCTGCAACCTCAGCCTGGCACAGCACTCAACTGCTTCACCCTGCCTAGAGATACACCTGCTTCTCTTGAAGGGTCATTATGCTCCATTAAATATGAGAACAATCTCTTGTTTTGGGAAGAAACTTCCAGATAAATTGTTTCCACAGTAGATTATTACTGAGCAGGTTCCAAAAGACAGATTTTCCTCTCTGAAGTCAGAGGCAGTGCTTAGTGGTGCCCAGATCTGGTTTTACTGCTTCCTTGTATGAGGTCCGAACTACTTTACTTTCTTTCTCCAGAAAGCTTGTTAAATTTTTGGTCTCAAAGGACTGATGAGGCTTTGATCATTCAATACCACAGCAAGGCATCATCAGGCTTTTAAGCCATTGCAGCCACAAGGCTTGTGGCTGCTCAAAGCTGTAGAGGATGAAGTTGCATGGGGAAAAAAGCTTTGAAATCTCTTGCTTAGCTACTTTTCTTACCAGTGAATTGTCTTGTAACTTTACTTCTAAATAGGGAGCTCTTTTGGACTTTATTTTAACTGTATTAGACAAGCAACATATCTTTAGAATTTAGTTGGAAAAAAAAATCATTTTTTTAAAATTTAGAAAATAAAATGCTACTAAAAAGTATATCAGTTTATGGAATAAAAGGCAACTATTTGATTTTGTTCTTTGCTTCTGATTCTATCTGCCAAAGCTTAATAGTTCAGAGACAACAGGAAGAAGGAAGAGCATTTAGGATAGCTGAAAACCTTTGCTGTGTAAGCACCATGAGCTTGGCCAGCACAACATGCTGCTTTACTTACTCTTGTTTGCCACTTCTTTAATCTCACGCAGGATTTCAGCCTCCATGGTGGGGTTGTTACAAATATCCACCCACGTTCCACTGATGCCCTTCTGCTCAGCCAGTGCTGTCAGCTTCTTCTGGTTAGGAACCACAAAGCTGATCACGTAAGACTGGTCACTGGCACAGGATGGCAAGAAAAGGAAGGAAAAAAGATCCAAGCAGTTGAGATTTCCATTTCAGGGTGTAAAATGCTGCTGTTAGGTACAGATATCCATGGTGCTGTCTGAACTGGAGTTATTCCTCCATACAGAATCCCTCTTGTGCATGAGGGCTGAGCAGTTGTTTTACAGCACTGGGATTGATGAGTACCATGCTTTGCTGTAGTTTCACAAGCACACATCCCAGTTTAGCTTCCCAGCTACATCCAGTGCTTAGTTCTTTTCAGTGTTTAAGTTGAGGGGAGGGAGAGGAGACACTGGGACTATTTCCAAAACTCAGTGGAAAGTTTTGGATCAGGTACCAGGTGTCCAGATTAATTTTTCTGTGGCATTCTGACAGCCCAAACGTACTAAATGTCATGTACCTGTTTGGAAAAGGAGGGATGGATGGAAGAAGAGTGTATGAGGATAGGAGAATTGCCAACAGAAAGATTGAAGGCATTTCTTCAGCTTTTAGGGAATATGGGCATGTGCTACTCCAGAGATGCTGTTTATACCTGCACTCTGGTGTGTGTGTGGGGAGGGTTTCATTGCAGCCCATGGCAACCTGTAGTGTGTCAGAGCCTGTATTTCATGTTTGCCCTGAAGTGATTCCCCTCTTACCTTTTGGCATAAGCACAGATATTGTCAATCAGGGGACAGTTCTTCAGTGCTGCCTCTACTTTGCCCAGAGATACATATTCTCCTGCTTGGAGCTTCACCAAGTCTTTCTTGCGGTCTAAGAGCCAAGGGGGAAGAAAAAAAAACCCCAACTTGTTCCATTGAACTTTGCATTGCCACAGACTCACTTGCAAAGCCACCAGAGATGTATTTTGTGCAATGCTCTGCAAGATTCCTAATAAAACATGAATGGAAGCATCTTACTAAAACTTTAAAGCTGCTAATAGCTTGTACATATTCCACCAACTTGGAGTTGATGCAGCTCTGCATTTCTTGTCACAGCTGGGGTGAAAAGTGATGGGACTCTGGTTTTAAACCTCTCTCATCAGTAACAAAAAATAGTCCTACATTTATTCTTTCAAGACCACGTGCTAAATTTAGGTTGTGATAATGTCACAGGAAATAGCATCACTTCCAAAATTTTCCTACAGCTGTGAGGATTTCCTGGAATGTTTTACACTGGGATTCTGCAAGCAGGTAACCTTAAGTAGATTAACCCTGGCAAAGCCAGCAGGTTTAACAGCATGCTTATGTTTATGTTTAGGTCCTGTAATATAAATAAGAAAACAAAAACTGAGGCCCACCTATGATCTGTAGACACCCATCTGGATGAAATTCTCCTATGTCTCCTGTGCAGAACCATCTCTGACCATTCTCATCGATGGAGAATTCTTCTGTTGTCTTCTCTTCATTTTTAAAATAGCCCATTGAGACATTAGGGCCACCAATGATAATTTCTCCTCTAGGATTAGGCTTGTCTTTATTAGTATAGCCTCCTGAAAACAAGAACATCCCCACACAATTATTTTTAGCATATTCTGCTGCCAAGAAAATGTTTTGAAACTTCAGCTTGAAATGAATGCAAACAAATTGGTGGCTATAGTAAGAGATAATGAACAATTACTTTGTGCTAAACCCAGCTAAGCAGTGGTTTCATTAATTAGTCACTCTGAACTCAAAAAACATTTAATGCTCTCACCTTCTTGCCAGTCTCTCAATTTTATTTCACAACAAATAAGAGGAGCTCCAACTCTGCCAGTGCTGTAATCAGCAACTTAAAGAGAGAATAAGGAAGAAAACAAAGATTTTAGTCATTTGAAATATCAACTGAAACCCTAAATAAGGCAGGAGCTTATCTCAAGTTACTGGATTGCAGTAAGAACCACAGCTATTTTCACTTCACCCACCAAGCCCCCATAGCTGTAGCTTCACTGATGTGTTTCCAGAAGCATTTTAACTACCTTCTGTAATTGTTCCAGCTCCACAGGTTTCTGTCAGTCCATAGCCTTGCCCCACAGGGCAGCAAAAACAAATGTTCATGAATCTCTGTGTCTGAGGTGAGAGGGGTGCTCCTCCTGACAGCATCATGCGGACGTTCCCTCCCAGCAGGGCCTTTACTTTCTTAAACAATAGTCTTGAAAGAAGCAAAAAAGCATTATTCTCTCAGCTCACTTTTAAAACAGACACAAACCTTTTTCCTTCCTGTCTGGAACACTTTTAAAATCAACTTATTCAGAGATTTGAGTGGACAGCAGGGATAGCCAAAACCATTAGCTCTTGTGTAACACTTGAAGATGGCAGAATTCCTGCAACTGAACTAAACAAACATTCCAATTCTATTACTACAAAAAAGCAATCCAATGAAAACCAACTAGTCATCTGTTCTAAGAATTAGTCATCCTGAGCACTAAATGTCTTCTCCATTTCCAGTCAGAACTGGGATTCAGTCATTAGATGATATCTGCACGTTGGATGAGAAGTGTCTGATGTCAGACATCTCTGATGGTGATTCTTCTGTACTGTCTTAAAAACATAAGGAACAAGGTACACTTGGTCTGGGAGTTATACTTACACATTACACAGAGGTGCATCATAGCCCCTCTTGATCTGTTCCAGTTTGTAGTCATAGCCTATCTTGAACAGAGTTCTCTGAATGTAGTTCATCTCTTGCACTTTACTCATGACATTTTTGTAAATTCTGTCCATAATTTCCTACAAAGTTAAAAAAAAGCAAGGAAAATGACCCCCTAGAATGGACTAACATGTAAACAAAATTCCATCTTAAAAAGAAAACTCAAAATTATCCTTTTCCTTTAAAACACAGAATACATAAGAGTGAAAATGTCTGTGTCATTGAACAAGCTTTCAATGTGTGGTCAATAGTCACTTCAGCCTTTTCTGCTCACACCAGTGCCACTGCAGAGGAGGAGCTCTCATGCTGTGCTCTGTGCCTTGCCTCAGAAGCCTTGCCCTGAATTAGGCACATCAAGGGCAAGTAATGGAGGTCTCCAGGCACACTGCAGTAACCCACAGCACCCTGTGCTCTTCTACTAACAGCTTCTGCAATCTTATAGTTGACTTTAAAATACTTTCTTCCCCTCCTGAAGATTTCTCCTTCTCTGTCAACCACACAACCTTGGGCTCCTGTTATCAGTTGCACCTTAACTGTGCTTAAAAGGTGACAAACTGGTTTAGGAAGTGTTCAATCCATGTTGAGCTAAGTCCCTTTGCTCAACGTTGGAATACACCATGTCAGATCTACCATGCTTAGGAGTCCTGCTGCTGGAATTGATCCAGAGCAACTGGCAAGCCCAAGGAAATAAACAGATTTCATTTCACAATTTCCTTTTCTAAGTGAAGTTTTTCAACTTTTAAAGCAATGTTAGTTGCAATAATTCCCATTACCCGACCAAAAACCCAAACAATTCTGTCACAGATGAAGTAATTGTCATTAAAGCAGTTCTTCAGAATCCCAAAGGCTGGAAGAAACTATTCACCCTTAGTATGATGTTCTGATTGAATCACATCTTTAGAAAGATTTGTGTTTCTGCATTTTGTTTGAATTGTTTTCCATTGCATTCCTTAAACCTTCTACCCACTGGTGATGTCATGATGTCTCACTGTGAAAACAAGGCAGTGGCTCCTGGGAGAGAAATACTTATTTGATGTTACATAAGTTCTGTTCCTGCTGGGGCTTCCTGAAGGTTTTTGCAACCTTCTTTGCTGGAGGTTGTTGAACTCTAGCCCAGTTTCCATGTCACTACTTCTCTGCTGACTTTAGTGATGGGTCTGTAGAATCAAGATATTTAGGTGGGGTTCAGCACTATCCTGCTCTGCAGTTCATTCAGATGAAGTGTCTGCATGGGCTGTTTGTACACACATGAAGCACAGCCCTTCCAAGAGAAATTATCATGATATTTAACATTTACACTGTTTGTGCCAGTAGTCTAGCTTTTTATTTTTTCCCCAGGAAATACATTTAAATGGATACTTTAAAAAAAATTGGGATTCTCAGGCATTAGTTTTTCAGTCAGTTAATAATTAAGAAAAACCAAGCCTATATAGTTTATTTTATAATAAAAAACAAATGAAAAATGCAAGTGAGTAATTGATGTAAGGACTCCTGGCTTTAGCACACTTATGTCCTTGGGCTTCTCTGTGGCATCACTACTTGGTTCAAACAATGCCAATTGCTAGAATTTCTACATTTCCTTTTTTTTGTATTAGCAACCATTACTTGTGAAGAGAAAAATGAAAAATGTTAGTAAATGGATTTTTCTAACACAAACAAGATAGAAATAATCTTGTTTTGCTACTTTTCTGCTTCTCCATACTTACAGGCACAGCTGCCATCAGTGTAGGCTTTAGGACAGTACAGTCTCCTTTGCTTCCCTTCTTAATTTTACTTGACTGTAATAAAGAAAAAAAAAAAAATCAATTTATGAAGCTGAAAACCAAGCAGCTGTTAAAATAAGGACTAAAAAAGAGGGAGATATTAGATGTAATTTGTTTCAATCTCTTCTGTCCTGCTAAAAAAAAACATTGTGATGGAAAAAGTAATTAACTACAATTTCAACCAAAATCCTACATGTTTTAGAAGCCCAGAACAGTTAAGTCAGCTCTGTGTATCTTTCTCTTACTTCCTCCCTCCAGAACTTGCTTTGTCCTCCATCTTCTGGGAATTTCTTTGCCTGATGCAATCCCTACCCCAGCAAAACAAACAGGAACATGCTTTTCCAGCTTAATTTGCTTTTATTTATCTGAATTGTTAAATGGAAAAGGCAAAGGGCTAAAGAGAAGAGCTACAATAACTGTATGAAGAACTCAAAGTGAGACCCAAAAAACTTAGATCACTTTAAAGAGCCTTAGGTCCAACTAATCTATTAATAGCTGTTCTTATTATGGTATTCAGCAGATAATTCTATGCTTTTCATTAGGTTTTCTTTTAGACTTCCTAAGTATCATAAAAATAAAGGTTTCCATAAGATATATGTGGTATGACTTGCAGCCAGAGTTCACCAAGGGTGTTAATTTGCATCATTTTCTGGGAAAACACCAAAATAAAACAGAAAATAACTTCCATTAGTGAAGTTTGCCATCCAGCTCAGCACTTCCTTAGTGAAGGAGGCTGACAAGGAGGGCACAGCCTGTGAAAGCTCCAGTTTGCTTTTTCTTCCCCCTGCCTCACCTGATCAGACAGTGTGAGTGGAGAGGAGTAGCCAATCCTGCAGCCATAGGTGATGCAGGAGATTTCTGCTGTCAGCTCCAGTACATGGGCCAGGGGCAAATAGCCAATGTAGGTATCCTTGGGTCTAGGAAAGGAAAATCAAATTAATGATGCACAAGTGGACTGAAAAATACTGTTTAGCAATTTTATTGTGTCCTTAGTTACTACTTTTTGTAATACTTGGAAGACAACTGAGTCTTATTTTCTTGCATGCAAGAAGGGTGTGATTTCAAGCCATGTTTTTTTAAGCAAAATAGGGAAAATCCTACCTTACTCAAACCAGTGTGAATGCCAGGATTTGCCTTGTTTTCTGAGGCAACTCAAAGATTCCTTAGTGCTCCACTAACATAGCTTATTTCAGCTGCTGAACCCTTGCTGAATGCAGTGACAGACACACTATCATGAAAACTCTCCTCAAAATACAAGTGTGAGGGAGTTTGCAGTTGGTTTGCTATTGTCAAAGCACAAAGTATTTTCTGCTCATGCAGTGACACAGACTCAGTCTGCAGCAGTGTCTCCAGACCAGTGCATGTGCTGGGCTCTGACATACTTTCCAAACTCATTCTAAAAAACATCTAAAAAATGTTCCAAGTTTGACTAAATAAGGAATCTTCTTATCTGGTGGCATCTTGTGATGCACAGAAGTGCAAAAAGCCATCCTAGACCTAAAGCTAATAGCAAAAATGAAATAAAAAGTAGAACCAGCACATGAGATGAGCTAGAAGGGCATCCTTTCCAACCATCAGGGCAACTTCACACACACAAGATAGATTCCTTACAAACTAAAGATGAGTGGGCTCAGAATGAAGTGAAGAAATCCAGTAACTTCCAATAAACCTGTGTTACTTTTGGAGGGTCTGTTCTCTCTCTCCAGACACAAGTGTTTCTTACCCCAGCCCAGGTATTCTCTCACACTGTCCTGTCATTCCAGCTATTAGGTTCTTGTGCATCATCATCACTCCTTTTGGTCTCCCAGTAGAGCCACTGGTGTACATTACTAAAGCCAGGTCTGTAGGAACAGGTCTGCTTGGTAGGATGCTTGCTGCAAAATGCAGGAGGAGAAAGTGTTACTGATTCTGATCTACTTTCTACATTGCTAGCTTTGCAATTAATGTGAAAATAGCTGTAATAAACCTGTGAAGTTATAGGGTACTGGAAAGAAACAACAGGTTGAGGAAAGAAACAAAAGCAACAACAATCCCAGCCCCTCCAGAAGGTGCAAATCACCCTTCCTGACCATCTCCCTCTTCCAAAGCCAGGGCTGTAGCCAAGACCAAACAATAACAAAACCAGAAACATGTAAAAAACCTTCCCTCAGGTAAGCTGCTCATTAGTGGAAAAGCAGTAAGCTCACAACACTTGAGTTTTTATTTTTGTTTTAATCTCTTGGCA
Organism: Corythornis vintsioides; assembly: GCA_025447755.1. NCBI lineage: Eukaryota > Metazoa > Chordata > Aves > Coraciiformes > Alcedinidae > Corythornis > Corythornis vintsioides. Next base: position 25,554 of record JAOEGS010020960.1, on the reverse strand, counting down.
TTTATTCTTAGGATGAAAACGATTGGCTTTCATAGCCAGAGAAACAGCAAAAGTGTCTGCAAGGGAAGCAAAGTTTTAGAGGGAAAAAAACCCTAAACAGCAAAACAAGACCCCTCAAGGTGCTGTTGCTGGTTTGTGGCTCTTCCTTAAGCTGATCAAAGCTGTAAGCAGCTGTACAATGTTAAATGCCAGTTTATCTCCTTATCCAAGACTGAGGAGACCTGGCAAAGCACAGACTGCTGTCTTAAGAAGAGTTGATCACAGTTGGTTTTTCCTCCCTTAAAGCTGATGTTCACAGTCACTCCTGGCTGCCCACTGTAGTGTAATGGTTATTCCTATATATATTCCTATAGCCCAGGGTGCTTTTAACAGCAGATTGGGTAAGAAAAAAGACAAGAAAAAAAAGCCTCAAGTGTTTTCTCCTCTTTCCTTAGGAAAAATAGTTAAAATAAAAGGTAAAAGTAGCAGAAATGTAATGCTGCACCAGTTTCACTTCCTAAGACAAAGGGGGACTCTTACAATGAAATCATTCTGGTTGTGGCTTAGAAGTTAAAAATAAAGTTTTATCCTGAAACACCTGACACTTGCCCAAAGGTGCAGGACAACAGAGACTAAAACTGTTCCTTGCCAGAGGATGAACAGTCAGTCTGCCCTTGCCTTTGTGTTTGGGAACATCACTTGGTTAGTTCTCTGCAGGGATTCACTTACCATTTTCTGGTTTGGCTCCCAGCTCCTCTACTGTCTGCATACTGTGAATCTCCACATGTTCAGGATACTCTGATTTATTGACAGTCTTCTTGTCCACATAAATGATATGTTTAAGGCAGGAGACTTGTGGCAATGCACTCTGCAAAAGAAAGGAAATTGTTTGCACCGACTGCACTGTGTAATTATTATGGGGTAGCTTCTAAGCAGCTGAAGCTGGTGCCAAGTTACCTTCAGTTTGCTCTCAAGAAGTTCTACACTAGTGACCAGGTAGGATGCTCCACACTCGTTGAGACCATAGGTTACTGCCTCTTCTCCCAGGGTGGCATATAGTGTAACAACTGTGACAGCAAGGAGAGGGAGAACATGGAAGAAATGTTGAAGTTCAAGTAATCCCAAAAGCAAAAGCTGCTGCTGGAACTCACTGGAAAGCTTTGTGAGAGGAGCAGGACAGGGGACAGGGATAAACAAGCTCAATGGGAAACTGTCTCATTTGGCAACAAAACAGCTTTTAATTTTTCCACATCAGGATTTTATGCCACAAGAGACCTCTGGAATGAGGAGAACTGTTGTATAGAAAGTGTTTTTCTTTCCCAAGGGGGTGGTCAAACACTGGAACAGGCTTCCTAGAGAGGTGGCTGATGCCCCAGGCCTGTTGGTGTTTGAGGTATCTGGCCAATGCCCTTACTGCCACCCCTGAGCCTTTGATCAGCCCTGAACTGGTCAGGCAGTTTGATTAGATCATTGTAGCTCCCTTCCAACTGAAACAGCCTATTCTATAGAAGAGAAATAATCAAGATAAATACACAAAAGCTTGACAATGATACACTAAGCAAACAAGGAGTAAGCAACAGAGAACATGTTCTGATCCTGAGCTCTCTGCTGCCAGAGAGCAGGGAGAGGTGACACTCCAAACACCCCAGGGCACCAGTCAGGACCTAAAGCAATGTGCTTCTCCCAGCAGCTCTTCCAGCACTGTCAGCTGCTTTGCTTGTTCCCAGGAAATTGTTGATGGGGGCAAGGCAGAGAATCAGGCTAAGGAATCAGACTCTTCTTCATGTTGCTAGATTATTTTTAACCCTGACTGGCAACAGTGATGCTATTAAATGCCTCTTGGGCACCAAGTTCACCTCTTGCCATCACTTCTCTATTAAAAAAGATACCTTTCTTTAGTAATGTCTGCTACTTCAACCTCTAACTGCCAGAAACCATTAAAGGAATTTACTGTTCCTGTGAAACAGAGTTCATGTGGAAGAGAAAATGAGATGTGTAAGTGACGTTACACTGCTGATTATTCCTGCCTCTCAGAGCAGGAGCAGTGAGACAGAATTAACCCTCCCTTTCCTACTTCAATAGCAATGCCAGCTCTTCCACCACTGCCCTTTCCCAGCCCCTCTGCAGAACTGTCACATGTCCTTCTCCTTGAACAGTCAGCTGCTGGTTATACTGGGAGAAAGAGGCAGCCTAGTGCAAGGGAAAAGGTACCACAGCAACAAAAACAAGCTGTAGATCATAGTGCTGTATGCACACTGGGCATGAGAGTGTACTAACCTCTGCCACTTCACTGAGAAGTCTGTATGGAGTATTAGATTAGCTATTTTACAGCTTAAATAAAAAATAAAGCCCCCACATATATAATTGTAATGCTCTTGAGGAGATGAAAAACATCAGAAAAACACCTCAGACTAGCATATGATTTTGGTCACTCATCTCTTAATAACCATTTCAAGTTCTGGATGCATGTCAGGATACAGACAGAAAACACTATTAAAACATTCCATGTTTTGGGAGAAGAAATGCAACTAATGACCACTTCAGAGTATTTAAAACCCCCGAATACTACCCATACTGTCCTGTCATAATAACAACTAGAACATTGCTACAATAAAAATCAGAAAAGAATCTCATGAGCAAGTAAATTTCAGGGATCTCTGCAATGCATAGACTGAAAACTGGTAAGAATCAGGTGCACAGTAAGTTTATGAAATTCTCACACCATCAGTGACAGGATTGGCAGATTCAAAATACTTAACAGCCAAAATCCACTGCTGGTTTTAAAATATATTAGAAGGAAACAAGTGGAACACTCACGAGGAAAGTTGTACTTGAAGCAGGTTAGAGCCACAATCATCCACTCTGCTCTGGTCTCACAGAATATGACAACAGTGCTCCTTGGGGTGAGTCCCAGGGCAGTCAGGCCATTCCCCAGGCGAGTCACTTTCTCATTGACTTCTTCATAGGATAACCATCTGTAAGCCCCTAAAATTAACTGGTGAGGAAAACAACATTAATTGTGATGACAAGAAGCTGCTGGGACAGCTCTGCAGGCTCGTGGAGTTGGTGGGTAACAGCACCAGCACACACTGTCATTCAGTGAAAGGAAAAGACCCAACAAAACTAAACTTTCCTTGTTCTTGAATTAGAACAAATAGTGACAGAATACAGAGGCACTAACTACTATAAAATAGGTGTTTTACATCACAACACAACGATTAAGGAAGACCCCTAAGGCCACCTCCATTGCTGAGGCAAGATGCAAAGCAGCTCAAACCCCGAGCAGGATTAAGCACCACGTTTTCCCTTTTACCTTTTTGAACACTTTTCCATTGGGTTGCATTTCATTTTCTTCACTGAGTATTTCTCTGGTCCCAAGGCAGTCCTTCTTCCCATACTTGGCCAAAGCATGGTCAAAGAGCTTGTCCAGAGTGTCTGCCCCAGGGATGTTGATGTTTGCTAGGGAGTCCAGGTGGGTGACAGAGCGATAGGGGCTCCCGGCTTTGTCCGAGGTGGGTTTAGCTTTTAAACGCTTTGCCATAGCCTTTCTCTTCTTTGCATTGGTAAGAAAATACCATGGAATAAATACAAGCACACTGTACACAGATATCAACAAGTACACAGGCAGCAAGAGAACGGCACATACTTCTAGCCTAAGTTTCATTGTGGGTGTGTGAGAACCCAGCTGTGAGTGTGTTCTCAACAGGGCAGAGCAAAGCGGCAGTGCCGTGCGGTGCGAGAGCCTACAGGGAGTGAAGCTTAGGCAGTCCTGGTTCAAAGCAGCTGCTAAAGATTTAGTAACCTTTGAGAGCCAGCAGTGGACACCTCTGGGTGAAGACTGGAGCCAAGCAGAGAGCAGAGGGGAAAAAAAAAAAAAAAAAAAAAAGAGAATTAAATTAGTAATGTTACAGTCAGTTCATTAGTTTTAGTCCTAAGAGTTCAACTCAGATGCATCAAGACAAAGGAGACTGAAGTAACTGATTGAGGCATGGACCCTGCACCATACAGCAGCTTGCTGATCTCAAGATGAAAGAGGATGTCTCTTTTCCATACTTGTTTGTTGCATCCACAAATATTTACTTTCCACAGACTTTTCCCTTGTATCTGTGTTTGAACAGAGCAGGGCTGTTAGATGGATTCTGTCCTTGGCATCATAATATTGTGTTTAAGCTACTTGAGTAATGCTACAATTGTGGCATTCCAGGAAAGGTCAACAGTTGTTTTCCCCCTAAATATTTGTACTACAGAGAAAAGAGATGGTAGATTCCTCCTTTCCAGAGTATTATATCAACTGAGATTCAGACCAAAATATATCTTGGTACAGGGTCCTCACAGCCTACATGTTGTCATTGAAAAACTATCTAATACTCCAAAACACCTTTATTAACTTTGCCCCAGCAAAACAAATGTTTTTATCTATTCCTTTTCAACCATGGATGTCAGACACTTGGAAAGAGATTACACAGCTTTGCTTTCTCCCATCCAAAAACTACTTCAATATATGCATTTCAGCACTCCACATATGGGAAATGGAATCCAATTTGACCTACTTAATCCAATTTAAAATCAAGCACAGTTTGGCAAGACTTTGCACGTCAGAAATCTTTCCTCATTAAGGAGAACTGGACCTGAATAAAGACTAAAGGTGAGTGGGGGAAAAAAGCAGAAGCACCAGACCAAACCACAGCTGTGCCTTGCCCACTGGCCTGTAACTGTCCTGCACTGGCATGCAGAACACACAGGTTCTTTCCTTCATCTGGCTGCCTTCAAACAGCACCCACACACATGGACACCACTGCTCACAGCAGGGAAAACAGCCAGAGGTGCACTAACCAAAAAGCAGTGGGAGGGAGGACACTGCCTGGCTTACTGCAGAGGACAGACTTTCCTGGGCAGAATCTGATCAGCAGAATAGTGATCAGCACCATAGGTGATGAGGAGGCTACAATCAACATTTCAAAGAAGACAACTGCTACTAATACCATACAAATCTGTTAATAGATTGCTGGGTTTTTCATAGGAATTCCACCATCTGCAGTTGTGTTGTAGCCAATATCAACAGCATTTAATGGAACATAAGATTAAGAGATCTAGAGATACTTCAAATAACATGATCACATTCTTTTTAATTAATTCTATAGAATAAAATTACTATTGAATGATAGTATCATGTACTCAGCTCAGACTTGTTCAGAGAAGAGTATTCTGCTTATTTCTTTTGATAACAAATGAATGCTCCATTCTTTTCAGAACATATGTGCTTATTCTGCTCTAGTTAACCTCATCATCACCAACTGCTCAGCACTCTAACCTGAGCAGAAAAGATTTCATTTTACTTTCCTAAGCTCCAGTTCTCTAAAATGAAGTTTTACTGGTTTATATTACAAATCTTGTGTGGTATTTTGATCCCAGTTAATTCAGTACTCCAGAAAGCAGCAGTGAGAGCAAAAAGCTTATGTTGAAACCAAAAGCCAGCCATGGTGCTAAGACTACAGTAAGAAAACTTCAGTGCATGCCCAGGATTAGACACAAAGCTGCCAGTGAAACCCTGCAGAGAACTCTCACTGCTCTTCTGCCAACAAAGAGCATAGGACCAGACAAGATGACTTGGATCAAAAGCAGATTTGCTGGACTCATGCAAACAATTTAATAGAATGAGACAGCACTAGAGCTGAGTAGTAGCTTTTTCAGAAGCTCTACTTGCAAAAAAACCTACTTGTTAATAATCAAGAAATTACTAATTTAGAATGGCTCATAATTAAATTCTTTCACCAGTGTCCTGAATTGATCAATCCTATAAAAGACTGACTGACTTTAACTTCTCCATTCAATTTAATCTCCTGGAGGTTAACTTTATAAATTATATTCAAGCTATTTAGCATCTTGGATAACACTGAACAGCCACAATTTCAGAGTATTTTCTGTATACAACAGAAACAAAGAACTGAAGATCATCATTTCACACACTGATTTGCTTATTGCTTTCTAATTAAATTTAGATTGACCAACGGTATCTATTAGTACATACTTATTGCAGTTATTTCAGCTTTCCACTGCTATCTTCCACTCTCTTCCTGCATCTGGGCAATAGTGAATTGAACTGAATTATCTGGGGTAAGAGCTGTCCCTTTTTTTACCAGTGATGGGGACCTGCTCCTCCTGTCATCTAAGCACTGATGAGATGCAAATAATATAGTGAATTGTAACAGTACTGTCATGATTTCAACAGCTATTTCACAATAGCCAGCTCACAATTTATTACTGGTTATCTGAAGTGTTTATAAAAGCAGGTAACAGCAAATTTGCACCGTTTTGTGGTAATTTAAAATGCTTCTATCTTGACAAAAATCAGTTTTAATTCTTAATAGACACTGGTTGAAAAAAGTTAAGTATGAAAAAGACAAACTTGGCTTTTTCCTTTGAATATACTCACATAAAAACTGACACACACAACACACACAGGTTTACTTACAAGCTATCTGACAGCAGTGACTGAAGTTTATCCAGTGTCACTTAGATCTGTATTAAAACAGGAAAAAAGAAAACAGTAGAGGTTAGATTTTTCTGTTTACCATGCAGAAGGGAGGATTCTTTAGAGTTTCTGATGCTCCTGAAGAACAGCCTGTGAGAATGTAGACAGAAGAGCAGAGTGTTATTGGAAGAGACTAAGCTTTCAAAGTAGAGGGTACAAATAAAGATGAAGCTAGTTAAAAGGAGTTTAATTTTTATGGGACCTCCCATGTTCAAACGTGTTCTGGGGGGGTTGGGCAGAGGGGCAAAAAAAGACCATTTAGGATTGAATATGATCCATTCTTCTGTATGTGTCCCCAGGAGTCATAAGGAGCAGGAGCTGGATGTGGGTGCTGAGGCTGAAGGGAGGGCTGGCAGGACAAAGGCAGGTTCTATAGGCACTGAGGCTGCTCTGGTCCCATGACCAGTGGGAAAAAAAGAGATGCTTTCATGTAACCAGACTGAGATGGCTTCAAAAAGTCCACCACAGAGCTGTTCTCTTGCTTTTCTATACAGACAGCTTTTAGCTGGGGTTTATCTGCTTGTGTTTTATTAGCCTTCCCCATAAGGCTAAGATTGCAGTCAAGATACCAGTTTTTACAGCCTGAAACATCCCTTCTGAAATTCCCCTACAAACATTTTCTCTTGAAATATTAAATAAATGGTGCAATAATGTTTTTAGAGTTACTGGCACTTGGATGTGGCTGCATAAGATTCTGATCCTAACAGAACCACCCTAAACTCATACAAATATTGATCATATTTTAAATATAATGCATAAGAGCCTGGCACACTGGACATGGAAACATACCTCTATCCCCAGAAGCCAAACATAGCTATTCAAATTACACCTTAGGCCTTCAATTTCTTATTTAAATGTAATTAGACTTTAAAAGAAAGGATGAGGTGCAGAGTTCACACCAATGCATCAAAGACACCTTCAAGGCAACTACATATTAGTGAAGTACAACAGTTCTGTTCTCAGGCAACTTCTCTCCTCACAAACCAGTGAAGATGTAACTCATTAAAAGATTCACTCTATCAAACTAAAACTGTTCTGCAATACTAGACTATTTAGAATATGGAATGTTTTATACTGATTTACAAACTCCATTACTTGTGTGAGCTGTGCAATGTCACTAGTGTTTGTATCACAAACCCCACTCATGAGCTGCTATTTTCCCTCTTACATGCTGGGTGTCCAAGCTTACTATAAAAAACAAATGCCCAATGCAAATGCTTTACAAGCACTGGCACTATGTCACAGACCAACTGAGATGCAAGAGATGTTAATTTTTAGTATAATCTGATTTGATATTCTCAATTAAGAGTTTCAGAAACAGACAATATGCAACACACTATTCTTTTCCTTCAGACCACAGAGCAAAGCCTGAAATCAGAGTTCAGGTTCTAACAGAAGAGACCCTCCTCTCTTTGTAATTTTTCATTAATTTAACTGATAATCTAGGAAACCACAGGCAACTTTATATATATAAAAATAGCTTTTAAATAGTCACAAAAGCTTATGGGACTAAGCAAGAGCAAAAGTGCATGGGGAACAGGGAGAGGGTTTATGCCCCTGCAAGCCACTGTCTGCAGAGAAGCAGGGCCCTGATCTCTGCACTGAATTATTCAAACAGAGCAGGATCAACTTACCCAGCATTTGCACACTACTAGAATTTCTAAGTGTAACTCCAAACCTAAAGAAGTACCTGTAGCCTGACATTTTATCCAGTGCAGTTTAATTTTAATAAGGCAGCAAATTAGTTATCTTTACTGGGAATAGCTTTTAGTAGCCCAAGCTCCAAACAGGTTTGATACTGAAAAGGTTTAATTATGAATAATATACTTTATTTATATTTATTTTCCTTCCTTCTGTGTTAAAAAGCTTGCCAGGGAACCAACTTTCTATGTAATAGCATAACAAGAGAAGAATACTTTTTTTTCTATCTACTTCAAATATTAATTGCAACTTTTAAAGCATTTTTTTTTCATTGTCTTCTAGTAAGGATGCCATGGGACAGGGACAGGGTTGTACTCTAGTGTGTTTGGTGTAAAAACAAGCCCAGAGGACATCCTGGTTCCCCTGCAGCTGAGCTCTTGCCAGCTTCACATGGAGCCACCATTCTGGCTTCAGCTGGGGTTGACTCCTTCCAGGAAGTTCTGAAATATTCCAAAACAATCCAGGATGAATAAGTAGCAACTATTTACAGAATTTCTCTGTCACTCAGGCAGGTCTAAACATTTGGGAAAGCACAGTAAACATTTGTAATCTGTAAATGGAAAGGTGGTTCTACAGTGAAAAAAGCCTCAGTTGACCTGAGTAAGTAGAAATGTTATTAACTGCAGTCAGGTCTTGGCAGGGAATTGAATCAATATCAAGTAGTTTTGAATTTCTTCCAGTACTAGAACTGAAATTTCAGAAGGAAATCACAGCAAGACTGGGAAATATCCCATTGCCAGGAAGCTTCAACACAAGAAACGAGCACATGCTACCAACCTCTCTGCAATATTGATTTTCTACATTTATACCTGTCACACACAGGAATGACAGAACTTTTCTACAGATGTGGAGACTGTGATTAAACAGCATCAGAAGAATCTTGTGGATAATTACATATACATATAGATCTTGTGGATAACTGCATTACAATAACAACCGTTTTGGGGTTGGAAAGATTGAAAGAAGAAAACCTAAAGGAAGTGATTCAGTTTCTACATCATGAGTGTTTTTATGAAACCAAACTGACAATACTAATACAGTACAGGAAAATATACATGGGGTCCAGTTTACATTCCTTACTCAGAGGCAGATTTCTACATGTTTCCCTCTGACACAAGTTTGTGTGGCAAAGGGCAATGGAAACTCCTGAGCTGGGCTGCTCAAGGACCAGCAGGTTTCAGAAGTTCTACAGCAGCTCAAAGCCTCTGAGTCTGAGAGCTCTTTCCCATGGCTCTGCTCAGCATCACCAGTGCCTGTGGCCCAACAAATGTGGAAGGGAAAGTCAGAGGGTGGATCCTGATACAAATCAAGGGTCCCTGTGTAGATAAATACATTCTATTTGAAACAGCACCACAAGTAGCACTTGGCTCTTACTGCTACTTACAAAGAAAAAGCAGCTAATACCACATTTTCATAGATATTAGGGGTTGGAAGGGACCTAGAAGATCATCTAGTTTTTTATTTCACTACTAAACAAAGTTTAGATTAGTATTTGCTTTCAAGATAAGCACTATTGTTGTCCTTTATATTTACTGCTTCTCTTTTGCTACCTCAGAGCATATATGCATTGAATGTCAGAAAAAAGAAAATCACTTATACGTGTACTTGATCATACAGCTATTGCTGCAACAACTGTAATGGGAACCAGACCAGTCATGCTCACCCAGTATTTCTCAATTATCTAACAGCCTGGTGTGAAACTCTCTCTTAATCTGCTAACAGAAGGGCAAGCAAATATTTGGTGAAAGGTTAAGAGCTACTTGTGTGCCCCAAAGCCAGAAAACACGAAAGGCTGAGGTAATATTCCACAACTGAAAACTGTCCATGGAGAGTACATTAAACTGGCAAAGTATTTAATCTAAAACTACCAGTGTTACTTTTACCTCATTAAATTCTCTCCAGATTTTAATCCACTGTAAATACCTCAAAACTCCTCCAACATCTACAAAACGGACTGGGGAGCAGAAAGATCATCAAGGGAAAGGCACATCCTGATCCCCTCAACACAGACCCCACTCTCATCAGGGAAATGCTGCTCAACAGCAGAGATGCAGTTGTGCAGTTTTCACCCAGCCTTTTAAAACAAACACATGGGAAGGCAGGCAGTGTGAGCAAGGACAAATGTTCTTTTTTGAGGCTGTGTGGCCATGGAATTTCTCCAGCAACAGCTATGCAAACAGGTAGGACTTGATAATCTCTTCCCTCTGCAATACAAACAGGATAGGTCTGTGTTTAGCCACACAGCCACTTTGCAATGGAAAGGTTGGCACTTGCATGGCTCTCCAACTTGTGAGACCATTTTTCATTTTCTGCTTCTTTCTCAGTAGTAAACTGCTTTACAAAAATACAAAATGAGCAGCCTCTCCTAAGATTGTTGAATTATTCAGTCTAGAAAATCAAATCAGTTTGTAACCTGTGAGTACAAAGCCCTATTTTCCACATCTTCCATGTTTTTCTTGCTGCAAATGCTGGTCTTGGAAGAGTTTTCATACCCCAAGTCAAATAATCCTCATATATATACAATTTATACTAAAACCTTTTTCCTTACAAACAAGGTTTGTCACTTGCTTCCTCACATGAAAATCACTCCTCCTTTGAGTACAGCCTTGGTAAGTTCAAGCTTTTGGAAGACATTCTCCTAGGCAATCTCAGCTAAATTCCAAAGCCTGTTATTGCACTATTGTTTTGGAGGGTATTACAAGGGATCTTGGCATTCACCTACACTGTGGCACTTTAAAGCACACACTGGAGATCTGTTCCCTTCTTTTACCTTTGTTTTATTAAGCATCATGAATGAAGCAGGTTAAAGAGATAAAAAAAAAGAAGAGTAATGAACATTCAGACTATTCTTTATACATCTGTATCATGGACTGTTTGTGCAGCCTCTAGCAAAGAAACATTTAAACCTAATTTTTATAAGCAAATTATGTTAAAAGTTTCATTTGTAAGGGTGATTCTAACTTGACAATGTGATTGCAGCTATTAACCATGGGCCATAAAAAGGACAGTTCAGCTAGAAAAGGGAGAACTAAATGCAGAAGCACAAGTGAGACTTCAAACTCCATTTTTTTCTGTGTGGAATACAGGTATCTGAAAACTGTTACTGTGCTGTTCCAAGTTGAGGTGTTCTGCTTTTGAAAGGGACTAATCACATTAGTGATACCCACACAAGTTTCTGCTTTTGGGCAACTTCTTAAACCATCCCACTCAGCAGGGAATGGCCTGTCTGGATTTTGCTTGTCTCCTCCCTGAAACACAGCTGACATAAAGCAGGGCTTTACTGGAGAGGGGTGTTCTCAACAGAAGCTGTTTTCATTACAAGGGAACTGTGTTTCCCCTGCATAATAGCAAATATCTGGTGTACAGTCTTTTAGAGTCTTCAAAGTCAGAGGCAGTGCTCCTGTTTCTGTTACAGTAATGAATATGTGATGGGGATACTGCAGAGAAAAACTATGAATGTAACTTGAATATTCTGCTTCTAATTGGTAGGTGCTTTCCTAGGTCTACTGAACATCCATTTTTACCTATTTGCAACTTATTATCAGTATCAGGAACACATGCTTGGACAACAGGTTGTTTTAAGAACCAGGATGCTCACCTCTTCTCTTATTATCCTGTGCTTATGATAACTATTTCAACAGCATCCTTCCACAACAGAAGGAAATTAGGACATCAGGTGCTTTTTATTTTGTCAGTAAAGATGAAGGAGTATAGGAAATAATCTCCCTGGGTAAAAGTTTTGTTTAATTTACCCAGAATGAGTGTATTTATACAGCTTATAGCTGCTGGATATGGCTACTCCACCACTTCCTGCAGTGCCAGACTCTGAACAAGCCATGACATTAGGGTTGGATAATGTTAATAATATTATACTCAACAAGGGGGAAAAAAAAAAATTAATGACATTACCCTAACAGCATAGATTAAATATTAACAACTTCTTTCCTGGCCTGAAAGCTGGTACATTCCCCAGCATCTCTACAGTGTGACCTAGGGAACTGTAGGAGCTCCTGTGCTGACGCATTAGAGATACTCAAAAGTCAAATGGCATTTCCCAATATCAAATCAAATGGTATCATCAACTCTTACTCAATAAGAACAAAAGTTGGAGGAAGGACATGTAGAATCATTCTTTTGAAACAGGATTCAGCTGACCAAAGCTTAGTAACATCAACACAGGAGAGAGAGGCATTAAAAACACTTCCTTGATGCATCCATTTCCTGAAATCCAGCAGCTGCTCTGGAGTAACCTCTGTGAAAGGAGCAGCTCCAGCAGTGAAATGTTAAAGTTCATGAACACCAGTCTGGTCTGGCAGCCAAACACAGACTGTAATGACAGAGATCATCATCATCCCTCCTAATGCTCTCTTGAGAAACTCCAGTCATGTAACCCCTGCCATCTACTGCAATCCAGACACAAGAATGGACTGCAGCTGCTTCTCCCTTGTGCTGCAGTTGCCCTGCTCATGCTCTTCTTTTTGAATGTCTTGCCAACAGCAAGTGTTGTGTAACTTAACAGACTGAAGAGCTGAATATAATCCTGTTACTTCAGCAAACCCCACTGTCTGTTCAGCTGCTGTTTTGACAAGAAATTCCACCACCAGTGCTATGTACACCTTCCTGCCTTCACAAACCCCATCACTGGCAGCAAGCTGCTTCTTCCTCAGACACTGGGCACAGCTCAGGCAGTGAAATTAACTATAATTTACAAAGAAAAAAGAGAGGGGGAGAAGGAGAAGTAGATGCTCCTCCTCCTGTACTGCATTAGCAGCCTCTCCCCTACCAAAAAGTGGAATGCAGGATGGGAAGGAAATTTTTCTAAAGTTCTGTTTTTCCAAAATTCTGTGGAAACAGTCAACAAAAGGAGCACCAGAGTTAGGAAATACCCTTTCCCTTTTCCTTTAGGAGCTCCCATCCAAATGGAGATTCCTCCCTTTCTTGTGACTAAGCAAAAAGAATTAGACTTTCTTATTTGCAGTTTGCAGAAGCTGTGTCCTTGCAGATAGTCTGACAGATAGATAACTGGGTGAGCACTCAAAAACTACAAGTTGAAGAAAACTGTTCCCACCCATGGTCATTTGAGATGGTCACCCCTGAGATGTGCAGCATGAGTCATCTGTTTTTCATTCTCATTGTGTAACTGGTTGAGCAGAAGAGGAAAACAGCTTGAGAGTCAATCAAAATAATAGTGCCTGGTGAACCAATCCTATCACTGTCTAGCCAAATACACCCAGATCCAGCTCTAGGTATTTCTCATTTCTAGAGGAGTATCTGTCATCTCCACACCTGGAAACCCCAGGCAAAGACTTACCTGAGAGGACTTCAGACTGCAAGTTTTTGCTCACTTTGAGTGGGAGTGAACCTGCTTTCTGCTGCTTCCATGTGCTTTAGGATAGACTGAGGGGTCTTTATGGTATGTTTATTTTAGTCATTATTTGGCAATTCACATATTACATTCTATAAGGAAGATCTGGAGATACAGTCTGGCAGTGAGTTGTACATGGATAATAAAACTTCATGCAGAGTACACCAATTTAAGAGAAGTTGGGGATTTTACCCACCAGCAACTGAGAGAATACTGGTGGGTGATGTATTTTCTACCAGGGAAAGCAATCTTATTGACCTACTATATCATAATAGTTCTTGTCATTTTTATCTGCACTTCAGAGAGGAGTTGAGGTATCACAGGTACACATGTGATGTGTACATTCACATTTTTGCATTTAACAGCTCTAAACACCCTTTTGTTCAATCTTCTGAGCAGTATAACCAAGAAAAAAACCAAGAAAACAGTCTGAACATAAATAGTTATCTCAAGACAGGATAACAGGGCAGAAACTAGCACAGGTCTGAGGAGAAAATCACTCTTTTAAAAAGGAGGAATAAAAAAGAGCTCCAGGTCAGTTGTAAACACGGAGGGTTTGAACTCTGCTACCCCCCAGACACAGGCACACCCATTCACCACTCTTCTGTGCCTGCTGAAGGGGAAGAGTTTCCAAGGCAGGCAGCTTTTGACTTTCTCAGTCCAAAACAAGCAGGTAGCTTTGGCAAAGCAGCAGTGGAAGGGTTTCCAGGGCTCAGTCACCACATCATGTGCTCAGAGCCAGAGCTGGCAGCAGAGTGAGCAAGCAAGGAGGTGTGTAACCACCTTATCAGCCCACTGTGCCTCTGCTGGGATGTCCTACCCCTCAGCAAACCAAAGCAGCACAGGACAGAGGTGCACAGCTGTGCACAGCCACAGAGCTCCCCAGGTTTTGTTCAAGCTCTGCTGGCTTGGAAGGCAGAAAAAAAGAAAAATCCAAAGGCATACTGCAAGTTGCAGCAAATGACACAGATTCCTGTGGCTTGGTATTTGGGTAGCTAGATCACCTTTGTTATGAATAAAGCAGGAGTCACAGCAGCAGAAGAGACTGGGCAGCACTAGACTAAACACAGCTAAAGCAGCCTTGGATTTGGAAGGAAGCATGCAGAGGAAGCTCATGCTGTTGACCATTCTTTCCATTTATTTTTAGGAACTGTTTTTCTGTTTTGACACAGAACAATCCCTAGTGTGACACCGTGCATCACAGCAGCAATTTATGTTTTCTAGGAGAAAAACATATGATTTCATTTGTTAACAAAAAAACAACATTGTCAGAAAATGTTTCCATGTGTAACTTAAAAATACACAGTCCTCACTCCAAGGCTGTCAGCATCTGGACTGATCATTACAGGAATGTTTGGACAGAGTTCCCTGGTGGAAAGTCTCATTACAGGTGAAGTGCTCACTCCCTAGTTGTCAGTCTAACTGCTCACCAGCACACAAAAATCCAGGTCACTCTTTCATACAAGTGCAAGTCAAATGTTTCTAATTAGGTAGAAAAATTCACAGAAAATCTAAAAAGAAAAAGAAAAAAGAAAAAGAAAAGAAAACATTAAATAGTGAAAATTCTAGGCATTGCTTAGCTTATAGCTGTATGTAAACAGACTATTCAGTGCCAGCTTCCCTGGACTGGCAATAGGAGCTCTGTCAGCTGCTTGCTGTCAATACCATTTGCATAATTGCAAAACACTACCTGCTGCTTCACAGCTCAGAACAGGCTGATCGTGTACTTTACTTTAGGGCAGGAGATACCACTAGAAACTCATTACATTATCAGTCTCAGTTTTCACCTACAGTCTCTGCTCTGAGTGCCCTCAGAGATCTGAATGATGCAACATGCTGCAGACACTGTACCTGACAATGTTTAAATGGACTCCTGGTTAAAAGCAGCTTTGGGACATTAGACTGCTTTGAATAGGCTCAGCTTTACAGCTGCAGCAACAAAGCTTAACTTCCTAAAATCTCTTGTTTTCAGCTTTTTAAAGAATGGGAAACTTACAAACTAAGAGGTAATGGATAACAAGTTTATTAAGCAGTTTCGTCTGTTGAATGACCTTGGAGAAACAGACAACTGAAACCTTAGCCACTGTTTACATCCAACACCTGGGTACACACTGTGACCCAGAAAGGTAGGAAAACAAGTGTGAAAACAGCTGATGTGGTCCTACAATGTCATACCCTAGGTATAAAGTAGTATTAGCACACACAAGCTGTTCTGTATCTTATTTTCCTGTATATATTCCAGATACTCTGATCCAGCTGCAGTGAAAGTGACCCACAGAGGCAGGTTACAGAGAGGTTTGCCCAGAGCCCTGCTCCTCCTTCCATGAACCCTTCTGCCTCTGCTTGCTCATCTCTGCAGCTCAGACTGATTTGGTCCAGGTTGAGGATTATTTCCCAAACAAGGGTAACTGTTAAAGTGGGGATAGGTTATACCCAAATAACTGCAGTATTTTTACCTTGGGGAATAGGGGGGAGAAAGATTACAAGGCTGTCAGCATCTGATAATTCTCATTAGGTACCATGACCTGGCAAGAGTTACTCTGCCTTCTGACCACCCTGTGTATGTGATTAGCACTCATCATCCTCAACTCAGCTGAAGGCTGCACAAGTTTTTCTCTCTTGGGCTACACTTGCCAGGCTGTTCAGCACACTCTCTTTTTCTACCAGGTTTTATGGGACTGCAATATACACACCATGGGCATTCTTATTTAAAGACATGCAAGAAAAACATGTCTGAGAGAGCAAGTGAAATACTGAAATACTTTTAGAGCTTCTCTCAAATGAGTTTGGACAGCAAGGATAAGGAATAACCCCTAAACAAGCCCCACTGGCAACCCCAGAATGGCAGAAAGCAGTGAGCTCATCAAGGGGGAGGCTCTCCATGGTTTTCTAAGGCATCACCTTGCTCTGATCCCTGTTCCAACTCTCACTTCTTCACCTTGCTTTTTATTGAACAACGGGCTGAGTTTCACTTTCCAGTTGTTCCTCTCCCATGGCGACACACACTGAAAGCACTTCTGAGCAAGTTGTCCAAACAGAGCAGCTCATAAAAATGCAAAACTATTTGCATGGATATGAAATAAACAGAGAATCCATTTTCATAATGAAAATGAAGCACATCTATCTAACAAAGACACCCAACCAAGGCTAGCTTAGGTTCATTATCCAGGGTAAATGCACATATGATGCAGCTGTACATACAGCTGTCTTCAGGGTCAGCAATGTGCAAAGTGACAAACCTGGGGGTTCCTGTGGACTGACAAACTGCTCCATCCTCACAGCTTCTGAGCCTGGTGCAGACAGAGCACAGGCACCACAACCCAAGATCTTGTTTCTTTCTGCTTTGCCCTTTTCTATTCCTCTATCACTATGCTATTGACATTACCTCTAGCTGCAGATTTACTGTCTCTTCTATGTAACATTCAAAGGTATGAAAAGCACTGTTGTAAAACTACACCTTACCTAGACAGTATTGTGATTCTTTTAGTATATATTGTGAAAAACAACCCACAAAACAGTAAGTGTCCTACTAAGAACAAAGAGAGGTTAAAGAGGTTAGTACTTAGACAAGTTTTAAAATATAACATAACTTGAGCCAGTTACTTTGACATAAATGTGACTTCAGTGTAATGGAGACTCCAACAGAGAAGTGAAGAAAGGGCATCAAGCCTGAGGGTTCTCCATCACAATCTTCAACTTTAGGTTCATGGCAGCCAGCACAGTCCAAAGCTGGACTGCAGGGTCCCACTTGGACCTTGGGCTGCCATAAAATGGAGCTACTGCTCAAAGTAGCCACCTCTACCCACTTGTTGCTGTCCCAGTCTGTCCCCTCCCTTGTGCCAGGAGCCAGTGAGTGCCAGCTACAGCTTTCCCAAGTTTAGTGTGGTTGTGGAAGTGCAGTATTGGAAAAACAAGCAACCAGAAGCCATAGCATAACTAGCCTACTTTCCTCTTTATTGAAAGTCAAAAAAACCCCAACCAAACTCCATTCCCAAACACTGAAATGTCTCATTACAGATAATAATTTTCTATATTCCAAAATACTACACATCATTTGCTATTTATTGAAGGTCAGGAGATAGTAATCTTCCTGCTGCAGAGGCTGGATGGCACAGGGACCAGCAGCTGACTGAGCTGCCAGTTCAAGCTAGGAAACAAATGCCTTCATTCAGAAATGTGGGGGGTTTTGCTGGGAGGCAACACTCAGTTTGTGGTGATAATGCCACTCACAGCTCCCCAAACTTAACCAGCATCTTTGAAGTAGTGACATTTCATAGGCTGCTCTACTCCTCGAGATTCCAAGAGAAAACATTTGTTGAGAATGACTCAGCAGGTGTTCTAGTTATTCATGCCATTGATAAACTGAATAGAAGGAGATTATTGCCATGTGTAGCTACTAGAGAGGAAACAGCCAAGCAGCTGACACTGCTCAGGCACCATGTTCCAGTGGATCCGAACACTTACATCCTTTTGCTAGATGTTTTCAGCAAGATACCTGCATCCCCTTATCAGCAAGTGTCACAAGACAGGCTTCTTGTAATCCTAGCACTAGCTTCTCAGCCCTACAGACTCCACAGGGCACTGATGTAAATGTGGAAATGCTCCTGGAGCTCTGTGGCACCTGCAGAATGGTGAACTGCAGCTTTGTGTGAAGTCAGATCCAATGCTCTGTGGTACCTGCTCGTCTGTGGCCTAACTGGACAGATAGTGACTACTCTTCATGTTTGGGTGAGAAATGGCAGCATAGAGCACAGATAAATACTCATTCACAGGCTGATGTTTCTCCAAATACAACTTTCTTAGGAGACTTTTTGCTTCAAGTTGTACAGGTGGCTCCTAATGCACAGAAACACATGACACAGTTCATTAAATAGTCACTGGAAACATCCAATCAGCCTTGGAGCCAAATGAACAATCAGTAGGTGAACACAAAAGCAGTTTTTTCTTTTGGGCAAGTTATTTTAGCAAATGCTTCTGCTATGAAGCTTCCTATCGACCAGGGCAAGCAGAGTGTAGAATGAGCAACTCAGTTCTGTCCCCAGAACCCCAGGGTACCTTTGCTTTAGAAAACTAGCAAGTGGTTTGATGCTCATCAGTAGGTGTTACCCTGAACCCAGGAGCAGAGTTCATGTTACTGCAGTGGCTGCTAGAGAAACTGGAGGACAGGAATCCAGAGGTGTGTCCACTTGACTCTATGGAGGGTGGAGACAGGAGTGACTGGAGAACAGGGGGCTCTCCAGGACTGCCCACAGGCTCTTGGTAGGAGCTGCCTGCACCCAGTGCAGGCTCAGCCCCTCTGGTCACAGGCTGCCTATGGCTGGGGGCCTTTCAGTGCCACAGCAAGGAAGGGGCAAGCTGGAGAACAGTCACAGGACAAGCTACTGGCCATGTCAGTGTAGAGGTGTTTTGGTCTGTAACAACATCTGTGCAACTGAGGAACAGTAAGAAACTGTCACTTGCACTAGCAGACTGTTAAACATGGGTGTTATGCCTGTTCTTACTGTGATACATCATGAAGATTTTCTAGCAGCCATGAAAGGTTTCTGACACTTAAGAGCTGCTTTTTGGCAGACCAATTAATTCATAAAAAGAATTTAAAAAGACAGACAAATTGGCAAGTTACAAGTATGGATTTAGAAAGATGCTCAGCTGGTGAAGGTGTAAATACTCCACAGAATCAACAGTCACATCAACACACACTGAAGGAAATCCTAGTTCATCAGCTTTGTCCTCACTGAACAACAGCACTATTAAAGTATTTAAGAGTCTGGGATTTAAAGTGATAACCAAGGATCCACCTTGGATCGCTTTAAATCCCAGACTCTTAAACCTGGGATAATTGGAGGATCACTTTATCTCTACCTTGGAGATAAAGATCTCTCACCTTGAAGCTCAGTGAACTCCAGCTGTACAACATCCATCGATTTGCTATTCACTGCACTACAAAAACCATGCCAAATATAAATGCAGGAAAAAACCCAGTGTATTCTGTCAATATGTGGGATTCCTTACAAAACCCTTTGCTGAGGTGAAAAGTGCTCTTTGCTTTCCATGGAAAGTCCAAGTGCTTAGCTCTATCTGGAGCAAAGAAACAGGGAAAGAATTCCTCACGTCCTTCACATTCACAGCCAGTAATTCAGAAGCAAAGCAAATAAAGCTCATGCTGACTTTTTCATGTGGCAGCATTTGCTCCAACCTCACTTCCAGCAGCAGCAGCTCAAACACCAACTTCAAAAATCATCCATTATACCAACTGAAATTCTGGCACCGTGTTGGCTGAAGGAAAACCTCTGCCACCCCTCCCAGCCCCATGCCCCCATCACCCTCCCTGGCTTGTTCCACTCCTCCATTTCCCAAGACTGCCTGTGCTGTTTTATTTCCTTACTGAAAATGGTTCAGGGTGCCTTCTGAGTTTTCTGCTGTATTTGGGATCATCTTAAAATGCAAAATAACTCTCCAGCCAATTGTACCAACACACCTCACACACACTCCTCACATCTAACCTCTGCAGAAGATCAACTTCAAACCAGCACCAAGTTCAATCCTGACTCAAAATCTCCAGCAGCACAGCTCCAAAGCAGCACAGCAGCCCGAGGAGCAGCAAGGCTGCCTATCTAGGGCAACAACAGCAGTAGCAGGAATTTCCACCCCCACCACTCATTCCTTACCTCTGCATCATCCACTTGGTCAGGTCACTAATGTTCTGTGCATCTGGCACACGATTAAAGCCCTGTCTTGATTACGAGTACACTTCGCATGAAGATTTAGGTAGGAGCTGATAGCCCAAAGAAGTGGGGCAGGGAAAGCAGCTCTGCTGTAGTTTATTTAAGTTCGGTCCAGTTGTTTTTGTTGATCTTGGCAAGCAGCTCAGAGCAGCTCACACCAGGCATCTGCTGCAGAAAAGAAAAGCGAAACCCAATCTTCCCAGCAACTCTGGCAAGTGGCCAGACATCTCCCTCGTTTGCAAGCACAGGTCTTACTCCATACACTTTCAGTTCCCACCCTTACAGAGCAAGTGAAAACTGCTCACAGCTCCAGCCCATCCAGGGTCAAGGAAAAGCTCTCCCTGCCCTGGCCACCCCTCAGACCACAGACAACAACCTGGAGAAAGGGCTGCAGTGCTGGGCAGGCACCTTGTCCACCCCAGATCATTACCTGAACCCATCACACCCCTCCCATGCCTGTCTTACTTTCAGTGTCAACTACTCTGGCAGTGAGCAGCCACTGAAGAGATAACCCCTGCTGCATTCAGGTTTCATTTTTCATGTGCCTGTCTACAGAGTTAAAGATTTTGAACTGCATGAAATTAGTTAGAGCACCAGCAGATTACAAGCAATTCTGATTTCCCTTCTCCACTCCCAAACAACAGCAAAACTAAAAAACCAAACCCCACAAAACACACAAGCACAAAACCCCACCAAACAGACAAACCACCAAGCAAACAGAAATCCCCACCAACCAACCCAAGGAAACAAAAGTAATAGCAAAGTATTAATAATTCCTATCCACTGAAAAGCAAAACCTTTCCCTTGGGCCCTTCCATACACAGCCTAGTCCAGAAAACACCTTCCAACCAACTGGCTGAGAGAGCAAACCCAGTTCCAGGGAGGAGCTGACTGAGACAGATGAACACCAAAGCAGACACTCTCTTGTTGATATAGAATGGGGGAAATTAAACAGCATGGCCAACACTTGAGATGTGCCTTCCTCAAGGAGGGTGGCAGACACTGCACCATCTAAATAACAATCTAATTTCCCAGCAAAGGGACCCAAGTGGTAAATGTTGTTTCTCAGGAAATTGCTTCTGTCCTCCCATGAAACTTCCTTCTCTCCTGGAAAAATCAATGACCTGAAGCACAGTGACCAATGCTTAGTTGTGTGTACGATTATTTCCCCTAATAATTAACTCCAACTCCTTTTCAGCTGAAGTAATTCCTTATTCAGAACAGTTTTCTTCCAACCAATTCATTCATTTGTCATGCTAACTCCCCAGCTGTGTTCATCATTAACTTCAATAGCTTTTGCATGTTTACCTGGCTCAGGCTACTGTTTAGCATTTAATTTCAAACAGTGTAATTTGCTGCATCTATTTTACTAGATATGCATCATAACATCACGTGGGATACATCTGTACTAATGCCTTGCTTGAGAGTGGTTTCTCTAGTTCTACAGAAAGGCTGAAGCATAATCCTCACGTCAGGAGGAGGTGTCACCCACTGAACACTGGTACTTGATTCTGCTGAAAAATGATAGCTGCTGCTCAGTGTTGGATGATTCAATCAGCAGACAATGGGCAATGCATCCCCTGCTTGCACAGCCTTATGTTACAGCCAGCCTTAAAGGCAATGCAAGAGTGAAGTCTGCATGAGATGCAAAAACCCAAATAACTGACACCTCCCAAGAACCTTTCCACAGTGGAGTTCTTTGGGGGAAGCTTTTTGCAGAAATATTTAAGGTTTCTGTAAAACTGTATTAAGAAAAGCAGAAGAAAAAAAAAAAAAAAAGAAACCAAATAATCGTTCCAAAAGTGTGGAATATTGCCCATGAGATCTCATCTGGGAGAAAAGACTGGTTTGAGGATTTACTTAAAATACAAGATTTTCACATCTTGGGGAAAAAAACATGTCTTTAATCACTGCAGTTAGTCTGAGATAAATCCCAAAGATTCAAAAAGCAGAACATCATTAAAAGAAATAAGATCACACTTCCAATTCCCATTTGTAGCATTACTAATTTTTGCACTTCAAACTGCCAAGGCTATAAATGCAAAGTGATGGATAACAGTAAGTGACAAAGCACGTTCCATTAATATTGCTGTGCTACAGCAGTCCAAGATGAAAAGAGCAACCAAGCAAGGACAGATATTGTCTTGAACCTGACAAGCATCTCTCACCACCATCAGGGAGCACAGCTGTTTGCACAATCCTTATTTTACCCTGAATTTCCCTGTAACTTCCATCTACTGTTTACAGAGGCATAGAACAACAGGACAGGGAAGATGGCTTTAGATGGAAAGAGGGCAGATTTAGATTGGATATGAAGAAGGAATTCTTCACTGTGAGGGTGTGAGACACTGGAACTGGTTGCCCAGAGAAGCTGGGGATGCCCCATCCCTGGAAGCATTGAAGGCCAGGCTGGATGGGGCTTTGAGCAATCTGGTCTGGGGGAAAGTGTCCCTTCAGGGGGACAGGGGAGTGGGAACTGGATGATTTCTAAGGTCCCAAACCATTCTATCTGTATTTATTGAGCACCCTCACTGGGGGGAGGAAAAACAACCCATGAAGAAATTTATGAAACAAGTTAGGAAGAAAGGGATTATAGTACAAAATAATTCAAAATCTGCTGTATTTCATTAAAGCATTAGTACAACAGCAGCAAAGTGGAGGTCTCTGCAGCCCACTGTCCTCAGCCCACTCAGCATCCACACTGCTGGGCCAGGGGAGGCACCCAGGGCACTTAACTGCTATGCAAAGAAGGCTCTAAAATCCAAAGCTTGTAAAGGTATCAGACAAGGTGACGCTTATCTCAGGGCAACACAGATATTCAGCCTGGTTCTCGGTTTATTTTAACAGGTGCTCTTATGATGTGAAATAGAAAAACACATTCTGTGCGTAGTGTCGAGCAACGAATCACACTTTCCTAGGTTCCTGCGTGTGCTACATCAGCATCAGACCATATCCTGAGCCCAGCCTCCTTTTCTGCATCGAGGAGGAAGGCGGGGGGGCGAAGGGGGGTCTGAGGGTGGAGATAGCACCGGTGATGTATTGGGCAGGCCCACGAAACCCGCCGGCTTCCTAAGAAAGCGCAGCCAGCAGCGAGGGATGCTGCTGCCAAGGCAGAGCGAGGAGCTGCCGCCCAGGAGCAGCCCCGCTCGGGCAGCAACCGCCTCCCCCCGCCCGGCAGCGGCCCCTTCGGCCAGAGCGGGAGGAGGCAGCGCACGGGGCCGGGGCTGCGGAGAGATGTTCGGCTGGCGGGGAGCGGGGGGCACCCGGCACGGGGAGGAGCGAGCGGAGGCTCCCGAGCAGGTTTACTCCGGGCAGCCAGCCCGAGACCCCGCTCCGCGCTTCCAGCGCTCGCCACCTGCTCCGGAGCAGCGACCGCTCCCGGGGCCTACAGCGCTCCCCCCTCCCGGAACCGGGATACCGAGCCCCGGAGCATCACCCCGGCGCGGAGCCCCTCTTCCCGGGAGCCACGGCCGCGGCTCCAGGGAGGGAACCGACCCCACGTAACCCCCCGCTCCTTCCCTCAGCTGACCCGGCTGCCTCCACCCAGGCGGGCAGCGGCCGCGGTCCCACCCCCAGCAGGGACGGTGGCCGGTCCGGAGGGGAGCGCGTCCCGAGTCTCCTCCCCCGTTCGCAGGGCGACCCTCCCGCTCCTCGCCTCGCCTCATTCCAGATGCTGCCGAGAGGCAACGAGGAGATCCGACCCACCCCGGGCCGGGCGCGCCGCAGCCGCCGCTGCCACCGCTCACCTCTCAGTGCTGGTCCCGGCGCTGGCGGCAGAGAACAGAGCCCGGAGCCGTTACCGCCGCTGCTAAAATGGCTGAGGGCGCGGGGGGAGCGCGGGGCGGAGCGAGCCCCCGGCTGCCGCCTCCGCCGCCCAATCCTCCCGCTGTGACGCGGCTCCGCGGAGGAAGGGGCGGGGACCCCGGGACTGGGGAGTGGGACCCCGGGACCACTCGTGGGCAGCGCGGCTGGCTGTGATGCTGAGCAGAGCGGGTGGAGGTGTCCCCTGTGCCCCGGCGGGTTTGTGACCCGCTGGAGCGGTGACGGGAACGCGGGCTGCGCAGGGGATGGAGGCAGAGCGCCGTTGCACCGCTGCCCTGTGTGCTCTACAGTTGGTGTCGTTCGTTTCTCAGTGAGGCTTCCAAAGCTGCGGGACAGTCAGAGCTGCGGGCACACGGCAAAAACCACTTCGAGCCCCAGCCCCAGGCTCCCTGAGCGCAGACCAGTCTCCGGGCACTTGTTAGCAGGCTCCAGCGGGGAGCAGCAACGCCCAGGCTGGATCGGGCAAGGCTGGACAACACGGGGGCTTGTTACCCAGTTTTGCCTCGTGACATTCTGAGGACCACCAAGCTGAGTCGAAGGCCCCTGTGGTGTTTACTCGGAACACAAGAAAGTGGTTTCATCAGCAGCACTGACGAGAGCAACTGGGATTACTCACACAGTGGTTCAAAAAGCCAGAGGCCACAAATATCCCTGTGACTCATGCAAAAGTTTGCCAGATGGCAAACTTTGTTTTGGAGTCTGAGGCTCCTTCAGACAAGAGCTAGCATAAAATAACTAGCTTTTAACAAGACACACAGCCACCTCTGAACAATACGTAAGGAAGAGGAAACATTCCACACTGCATCCATGCTGATGAGCTCAAGTCCAGCCCAGTCCTCCCCCATCCCATATGGCGTGGGACAGAGTGTGAAAAAAGCAAAATGACAAACAAGCCAGAGCTATATTTGGTAACAGGAGTTTGCTCCTATAGAAAATGACACCTTGCAGGAGCCTAAAATCTGGCAACAACTGCCTGTGCCTTGTGGACCTTATATTTAATAATTCTCCTTCTTAGAGGAGCAAAAAGCAGATGACTCGGAGGCTGAACTGAATCAGAGTGTGGTTTGTCCTCTGCTTGGCCTCTGTGAATTTTAGGGCAGTCTGTTATTACTCTCACTTTGTTCTAATTTCTTTCAACCCCCATTGTTTTGCTTAATGTCAAATAGTCACTGATGAAGGCCTGGATTGTGCAAGGTGCCCAAAGGCACGTCTCTTCCATGCACACTAAGGGGGTTTTGACCTAACCTCCCTGTAGTTAGGAAAGATCAGGCAAACAAACTCACCACAATTCTTCTTTTTTT
The DNA here is from genome assembly GCA_025447755.1 of Corythornis vintsioides. Lineage (NCBI taxonomy): Eukaryota > Metazoa > Chordata > Aves > Coraciiformes > Alcedinidae > Corythornis > Corythornis vintsioides. The sequence continues at coordinate 129 of JAOEGS010020960.1, read as the reverse complement.
CCAACTAAGACACTGACACATTGGACTTTTTTCTACATCTTCCTCATAAATAGTCACAGATTCACAGATATTAGGGGTTGGAAGGGACCTAGAAGATCATCTAGTCCAACCCCCCTGCCTGAGCAGGAT